>ML307698.1:0-18805 GCA_005239505.1 Nicotiana paniculata | reverse complement strand
TTCCATGTGCTGGATATATCTGCATCATACAATCTGTTGTTGGGACGACCCTAGATATAGCGTCAACTTTGCATCAGGCAGTGAAGTTCAAGTGGAACCACCAAGAAGTGATTATCCACGGAGACAAGAGGAACCCTATTTACACCCGTCAGACCGTCTCGGTGGTTGAAAATAGAAGAAAGCTAGGTGGAGAGACATATCATCATATTGAGAGGGTTAAATCGATCGATAAAGATAAGTGGTGGAGTAGAAAGATAGAAAGTATGATAGCGTGGAGAGGATATGAACCCGGCAAGGGTCTTGGCAAAAACCTTCAGGGTATCTCGAAGCTAATACACTTGAAAAGTCATGGTACAACCTTTGGGCTAGGGTATCAGTACACCTGGTAGAAATACGATGACTGGTCACCATCGTGGCGTGGTCTGCACCATCCACTTGAGCAACTTGTACCGCACCTGAGTCAGACTTTCCGATAGATCGACATCATATGGGGATCAGAGGAGGAAGAAGCATTAGCCGCCTTGAGGAACCTGTTCCTGGAAAATGATGACATGGATTGCTGTGTAATTTTTTAGGAAGAGGAAGGCCCTACCATCTGAGCTGTGGAGAGAGGATCATTCCTCAAGAATTTGACTGTTATACCATCTAGGGCCCGACGAGTCCCAGGGTAGCAAGGATGAACAACATTATTTATTTTGCTTTCTAAAAATGATTTCCCTTTTGACATTTTGTTTTAAATAATATTTCCAATTATCTAAAACGTTGTTTAAATTATTGAAAATCGCATATGTTTGACACTTTCATTGAATTGATGTTTACCGTTACCACTTCTCTCTCATATCGTTATCTATACAACATTACTATTTCCTATCTTGATGAACCGGCAACTGTGACATGTAATGAGGCAGCGCAACCAAAGGATAGTGACTCAGAAGAAGAGGATGTCATACCCGAGGAAATCTTCAGGGAAGTAGAGGATTTTGAGAGCAAGCCCAAGTCCAACCTGGACGAAGCTGAGATAATCAACTTAGGAGATTCCGAAACTGTCAAGGAGAGCCGCATCAGCATTAACTTATCACCATCAGAAAAAGAAGATTACACACAATTTCTGAAAGAGTATGAGGACATCTTTGCATGGTCATATGATAATATGACCGGGTTAAGTACATCTATTGTGGCTCACAAGTTGCCCACAAACCTAATGTATCCGCCAGTAATGCAGAAACTCAGGAAATTCAAGCCTGATATAAGTCTGAAAATTAAAGAGGAGGTCACCAAGAAAATCAAGGACAAAGTCCTCGGGGTGGTTGAATACCCAACTTGTTTAGCCAGCATTGTGCCAGTTCCGAAGAAGGATGGGAAGGTTAGAATTTGTG
The DNA here is from genome assembly GCA_005239505.1 of Nicotiana paniculata. NCBI lineage: Eukaryota > Viridiplantae > Streptophyta > Magnoliopsida > Solanales > Solanaceae > Nicotiana > Nicotiana paniculata. The sequence goes on along the minus strand of ML307698.1, from coordinate 17,429 downwards.
TCGATTATCGAGATCTCAACAGAGCCAACCCAAAGGATGATTTCCCACTTCCAAACATACACATCTTAATCGACAGTTGTGCCAGACATGAACTCCAGTCCTTTATAGATTTTTTCACCGGTTACCATCAGATTTGGATGGACGAGGAGGACGCTGAAAAAACCGCTTTCATTAGTCTTGGAGGGTGTACTGTTACAAGATGATTCCGTTCAGCCTAAAGAACTCTAGGGCCACCTACATGAGGGACATGACTACTATCTTTCATGACATGATACATAAAGAGATTGAGGTGTATGTGGACGATATCATCATTAAATCCAAGAATTCCACGGATCATATAGCAGACTTGAGGAAATTCTTCGACAAACTGCAAAAGTACAACCTGAAGTTAAACCCCGCAAAATATGCATTCGTGGTTCCTGCCGGGAAGTTATTGGGATTCATCGTCAGCCGTTGAGGGATAGAATTGGATCTGTCAAAAGTCAAAGACATCCAAGAGCTACCACTGCCAAAGAGTAAGAAGGATGTAATGAGTTTTTTGGGAAGGCTAAACTACATCAGCCGATTCATAGCCCAATCCACAGTTATATGTGAGCCAATTTTAAATATGTTAAAGAAGGATGATGCAACTAGTTCGACTGAAGATTGTCAAAAGGCTTTTGACAAGATCAAGGAGTACTTATCAACACCACCAGTCTTGGTCCCGCCAAAGCCAGGTAGAATATTGCTACTCTACCTTGCAGTACTAGAGATAGCTTTCGGCTGCGTTTTAGGACAACACAACGAGATAAGGAGAAAAGGACAAGCCATATACTACTTGAGTAAGAAGTTTAAACCTTATGAAGCACGGTATTCTCTGCTGGAACAAACCTGATGTGCCTTAAACTGGATAGCTCAGAAGTTGAGGCATTACTTCTTTGCCTATACAACATACCTCATATAGAGAATGGATCCTTTGAAGTATATATTTCAAAAACCTATGCCCACTGGCAAGCTGGCTAAGTGGAAAATCTTGTTGACTGAGTTCGACATTGTTTATGTAACTCAGAAAGTAGTTAAAGGACAGGCACTAGCAGATCATCTTGCTGAAAACCCTGTGGAAGGAGAGTACGAACCCCTGAAAATGTATTTTCCCGATGAAGAGGTACTATTCATGGGAGAAGATATTGTTGAATCCTATGAAGGTTGGAGAATGTTCTTTGATGGAGCGGCGAATTTCAAAGGAGTCAGAATTGGAGCTGTTTTGGTGTTGCAATTTGGTCAACATTATCCGTTACCTGCAAAACATAGATTTCCCTGCACTAACAACATGGCAGAATACGAGGCTTGCATATTAGGACTCAACATAGCCATTGACATGAACATTCAGGAGGTGCTGGTGATCGGTGATTCAGATTTTCTTGTGCACCAGGTACAAGGAGAATGGGCAACTAAGAATTCCAAGATATTACCATATATGCACCATGTGCAGAAATTGAGGAAAAGGTTCAAAAAGATAGAGTTTCGACATGTTCCCAGAATTCAGAATGAGTTTGTCGATGCATTACCTACTTTGTCATCAACGATACAGCATCCAGACAAGAAATTCATTGATCCTATCCCAGTAAGGATCCATAGTCAGCCGGCATATTGTGCTCATGTTGAAGAGGAAACAGATGGGAAGCCCTGGTTCCATGACATCAAAAGACATCTAACAAAAGGAGAATACCCGGAGCATGCAAACAATACTCAGAAACGCACGCTTTGGAGGTTGTCCAACAATTTCTTCCACAGCGGAGGAAACCTATATAGAAGAACTCCGGATTTGGGATTATTGAGGTGCGTCGACGCAAAGGAATCTTCAAAGCTGCTTGAGGAGATACATGTCGGAACCTGTGACCCGCATATGAATGGTTTTGTCTTGGCCAAGAAGATACTTAGGGCCGGTTATTTCAGGATTACCATGGAAACAGATTGCATACGGCATGTTCAAAAGTGCTACCAATGTCAAGTACACGCAGATATGATAAAAGTGCCGCCAAATGAGCTTAATACATCAAGCTCACTTTGGCCCTTCTCCCATTGGGGAATGGATGCCACTGGTCCAATCAAGCCCACCGCCTCAAATGGGCATCATTTTATTTTGGTAGCTATTTATTACTTCACCAAATGGGTTAAAGCCGCATCTTACAAAGCTGTGACTAAAAAGGTCATCGTGGATTTTGTTCGTGACTGGATTGTTTGTCAGTTCAGAGTTCCAGAATCCATCATCACTGACAGTGCTGCCAATATCAATAGTGATCTGATGAAAGCCATGTGCGATACTTTCAAAATCAAGCACAAGAATTCCACAGCATATAGACCTCAAATGAACGGCGCCATAGAAGCCACCAACAAAAATATCAAGAAGATATTGAGGAAAATGGTAGAGAATCACAAACAGTGACATGAGAAACTATTATTCGCCTAACTGGGATACCGTACCACAGTCTGCACAACAACCAGGGAAACTCCTTACTTGTTGGTTTATGGTACTGAAGCTGTTATTCCCGCCGGAGTGGAGATCCCCTCCTTGAGAATCATAAATGAAGTTGAGCTCAGCGACACAGAATGGATAAAGAGTCGTTATAAGAATCTAGCCCTCATAGACAGAAAAAGGATGAATGCAGTATGTCATAGACAGCTTTATCAGAACAGGATGTTCAGATCCTTCAACAAAAGAGTCCAGATGAGACAGTTCACACCAGGGCAGCTGGTGTTGAAAAAGATCTTCCAGCATCAGGATGAATCCAAAGGGAAATTCTCTCCCAATTGGAAAGGTCCTCACATGGTTAATAGAGTACTGACATGAGGATCCCTCATACTCGCAGAAATGGATGGAGAAATCTAGCCAAAGCCTATCAATTCAGATGCAGTCAAATGATACTATGTGTAAGTTATTTATGTCTCCTCATATGATGTAAATTGAACTACGCTCGACCTGTTTCCTATTTAAGAGGGGATACGAAGGCAGCCCTATGGGTTCGGTCACAATTCAATAAAATTTTAGCTTTCCCCATCATCAGAAATTGGGACAGAATTTTGAGGAGGACCCTCAAAATTCCAAGCAAGTTCAGTGATCGCAGCATATAAAGTAGTCAGAAATGTTTTTCGGTCTAACTGGGGCAGAATTATACGGCTAGAGAAGTCGCAATGTCTCGGATCGTGTCACAGTCACGGGTTCATCTAACCAATTTTCTAAAAAACATATCTTTTACTATGGCTTTGAAAACTACGCATGCTTGCTTTTGAAATAACTCTGTTTAGCAAAAGCTACCCCCAATGATTTGAACAGGATCTTCAGACCAAGCAAAGAAAGTCAAACAAGCTTACGGAGGCACGGACCGACCTCCCCCTTACAGAACTCACAATTTTTCTTTGAATGCAGGAACAAGGAAATATGCATGCCTCAAAATCACAGCCTTCATAACAATGACGATACTGAATCCACTTCCAGCTAAGAAATACTCTGCTATCACTTATTACTTGTTCTTTTTGCATGGGATTAAGCCCTTTCCCAAATATTGCATGAGGCTAAGGCCTACCTTCATATTTGCATAAGGCTAAGTGTTGCCTTCCCTTTGCATAAGACTAAGCTCTGTCTCAATCTTGCATGAGGATTAGCCCCGCCTCCAAATTGCATAAGGCTAAGAATTGCTTTCTCTATGCATGACACTAAGCCCTATCCAAAATATTGCACGAGGCTAAGCCCTGCCTCCATATTTGCATAAGGCTAAGCATTGCCTTCCCTTTGCATGAGACTAAGCTCTGTCTCAATCTTGCATGAGGATTAGCCCCGCCTCCAAATTGCATAAGGCTAAGAATCGCTTTCTCTATGCATGACACTAAGCCCTATCCAAAATATTGCACGAGGCTAAGCCCTGCCTCCATATTTGCATAAGGCTAAGCATTGCCTTCCCTTTGCATGAGACTAAGCTCTGTCTCAATCTTGCATGAGGATTAGCCCCGCCTCCAAATTGCATAAGGCTAAGAATCGCTTTCTCTATGCATGACACTAAGCCCTATCCAAAATATTGCACGAGGCTAAGCCCTGCCTCCATATTTGCATAAGGCTAAGCATTGCCTTCCCTTTGCATGAGACTAAGCTCTGTCTCAATCTTGCATGAGGCTATGCCCTGCCTCAATATTTGCATTAGGCCAAGCATTGCCTTCTCTCTGCATGGGACTAAGCCCTGTCCCAAATCTTGCACGAGGCTAAGCCCTGCCTCCCTATTTGCATAAGGCTAAGCACTGCCTTCTCTTTGCATGAGACTAAGCCCTATCTCAAATTCTCGTACGAGACTAAGCACTGTCTCTCTTGCATTGTTCTAATCTCGGGCTAAGCTCTGCCCTCAACTCCACACAAGACTAAGCTCTGTCTTGTTTCTTCTAGCATCATACCTTTGCATTTCATGGGTTGAAATATCGCCAATTTGTCCGAAGGCATCATATTCTGAAGGCCTCATCCTCATAGCCGGAAGACACCATGTCATGTCCTGAGGATCTCTCAAATTTGCATATCATTATTCAAAGGCTTCATGGTTCGGAGGCACCATTTTCATGGCTCGAGGACATAATCTCATGGCCTGCGAATCTCTCGCTGAACAATCCATGGCCCAGGACATCATGTTCTAAGGATGTCATCCTCAGCCGTCCAAAGACGATTATCATGGTCCGAATGGAATTTGCATCATGTTTAAATTTATGCACAGATATATGCCTCTAGTACATCTTTTCTTGCAGGTGTTCCGATAAGCAACCGCTACCCCAACAGGAGCAATCCCGCTCCAGTTCCTTCAAATCACCTCAAACCTGACCGCTCACCATAACCATCTTTTCACCTATGCCAAAATCTCGTATTCGTTCTTGTGATTACTTCATCGCTGTATTCCGCCGATGAATCAAGAACTACACACGGCCTGATTCCTGTAAAACTAGGGATATGTAGGCAGCTCAGGAACCAGAGTGCGGCCTAAATCTCTCAAATTATCTCGCTCGGTAAAAATTGGCCATCATATCTTTACCCAACAATTCTTTCATCCTTCCCTAGTAAAGAGGGGCAGCTGTTGATACCCAATTTTTTCCTATAATATTTTTTCAAATACATATATACCTTCAAAACTATGCATTTGCATCAATTGACATTTTTCTATAATTTCTACATTTTTAGGGATTTTTAATTAATTGATCCCAGTATTTTATTTACATAAATAATTACAAATTGCATTACAAATGACTTTATAACATTTCATGGTTTAATTTCGTTGTCTATATCCATATTAAGCTTAAATTATTGCACAAATAACCACATTTATATTTATTGGGTTACAATTGCAATAACTTTGCATTTATAGCCCATGCATGTATTATTATATTATTTTACCAGAAAAAACTCATCGTATTTTTAAAATATTGAGTAATTATTTTAAAGCATTGCTATGCATGAAAATTACGTTTTATAATCTATTAATTATTTTATAAAATATTTTTTATCAATTATTTGGGTATTTAACAAATAGCCTTTTATTTTTCATACCTGGCATCTTTAAAGCCAGCCCAAAACCCCTTAATATTAACCCAAAAGGTTAGCCCAAACCCCTAAGGTCCAATCTGCATACCCCGACCCAATAGCCCCGTTCAACCGTGGCCGTTGATAATTTTTTTTCAACGGTCCACGATGACCCTTACCTTAATTAACCCCTAACTCACCCAAATTGTAACGACCCGACCGTTTGTTTTGCGTTATTAGACCCCGTTCCCCTAAATGAAACTTCCCATAGCGGTTTTCTATGATTTATGAGTTGTCGGGACTAGTGGTCCGGGATTCGGAGGTGTTTAGAGTGCAATAGGAACAATTGGTTCCTTAAGGATGGCCTTTAAGGCCAAGTTTGACTTTGGTCAACATTTTTGGTAAACGATCTCGGAATCGAGTTTCATCGGTTCCGATAGCTTCGTCTGATGATTTCGGACCTGGGCGTATGTTCAGAATGAGTTTCTGATGACTCGGGGGCATTTCGCCGCCCAATATTGAAATAAGAAGTTCCTTAAGTTCATATTTTGGGTTGGGACGTGCTTTTTGTCATCGAGGTCCGAATGGAATTCCGAGACCGGGAATAGTTTCGTTATGTTAATTATAACTTGCCTGCAAAATTTGGTGTCATTCCGAGTGGTATAGGTCGGTTCGGCGTGTTGTTAGCGAAGTCTAGAAAACTTAAAGTTCCTAAGTTTGGTTGTTGGGGTTTGGAGGTGTGATTTTCTGTTTTAGCTTTGTTTTGGGTGTTTCGAAGGCTCGAGCGTGTCCACATTATGATTTGGGACTCGTTGGTATATTTGGACTAGGGCTCGGGTGGGCCCAGGTTTCCCGGGCACCTAACGGGGCTAAAAACTAGCAAAAAATAGTTGCTGGTGCACCTGTTCTGGTGTGACCGCAGGTGCGGTTGCCCAGTCGGAGGTTCAAGACCGCTCCTTGCGGCCCCCAGCATCGAAGGTGCGACCCCCTGTGGCCTGGCCAATTATCGCATGTGCGGATAATATTCCGCAGGAGCAGAGCTGCAGGTGCGGTCTCCACTCCGCAGGTGCGGGCCCAGGCTCCCTAGTCCATTTCCGCAGGTGCGTTCCTCGAGCCGCAGCTGCAAAAACACTATCCAGACAGTGTGTTTTTATACACGGGTTTCAAAAACATTTTCTCATTCCGTTCTTCCTCCTTGGGCGATTTCCTCCATTGTTATGGGGCTAACAACCTGGTCTTCTAAGGTAAGTAAACTTTACTAAAAAATTAGCTACATGCATGGATTTCTAGCTTAATTAACTACATAAATTAGTGAAAAATCAAGAATTGGGTAGTAACCTAGAGCTTGTGATAATTTGAGAATTTTCCCGTGAATTTGCTATGAAATCAAGTAAGAATCGTATATTAATGATCCTTAGGCTTGGGGTGAGTGTTCGCTTCGAGAATTATTGAAATCCGAGCTTGCGGGCCCGGGGTTGGATTTTGGGAATTTCTCAAGAATGTTGAATTATTGAAAAATTAGGATAATTTCCCTATTTTGAGCATGCATTGATGTCATTATACCGTGTTTGGCTAGTTTCTAGTCCTCGGGTGTAGAGTTCGGAGATTCGGGCGCATCCTTTGTCTGAGGGGTAGATTCGACATGAGATGAGTCTCCTTTCTAACCTTGTAAGAGGGAATTGTCCCCATAGGTGTTATATATGCGGTGTGTAATTATTTTGGGGGCTACGTGCATACAACGTGACGAGAGTCCGTACGTAGCGACTATTTTATCATGTCGGGTAGCTTTAGGGCTCACGAGCATGCCATTATGTACCTTATGTTTATCTTTAGCCAAACTTTGAGGTATTTATCATCTTTGAACCAGTACGCTTACTATCTATGAACTAGTATGCAAAATGGTAGAGAGTTGCCTCTGAAATTCCGATGAATAGACCTTTGTTACAAGTATAGCCTCTACTAAGCTTATTGATAAGTCTGGTTTACATATATATATATATATATATTTGTGTGTGTGTGTGTGTTAATTATATATAAGAGTCAGTACTCGAGTCGCATGTATGATTCGCGATCGAGGGGAGATTTATGTTAGATATATATATGAGTTAGCACTCGAGTCGCAGGTGTGATTCGCGATCGAGGGGAGCTTTATGTTAATTATATATATGAGTTAGTACTCGAGTCGCAGGTATGATTCGCGATCGAGGGGAGCTTTATGTTAATTATATATATGAGTTAGTACTCGAGTCGCAGGTATGATTCGCGATCGAGGGGAGCTTTATGTTAATTATATATATGAGTCAGAACTAGAGTCGCAGGTATGATTCGCGATCGAGGGGTGCTTTATGCAAATTATATATATGAGTCAGCACTCGAGTCGTAGGTATGATTCGCGATCGAGGGGATCTTTATGTTAATTATATATATGAGTCAGCACTCGAGTCGTAGGTATGATTCGCGATCGAGGGGATCTTTATGTTAATTATATATATGAGTCAGCACTCGAGCCGCAGGTATGATTCGCGATCGAGGGGAGATTTATGTTAACTATATATATATGAGTTAGTGTCTAGATATTTCCTTACGACTCAGGTCGGTTGTCCTATCCTTGTGTTCGCTTGAGGCTATTTGGTACTGTTTTCCATTGATATTGACTTGACAGATATTCGGGGGAAAAGGGAAAGTGTACATTGTTGCTTATTTTCAGTACTTACCTGGTTTTCTATATTTGATAGATAACTACTGCTTACTGTCTCACATGTCTACTGCATTCCCTATATCCTATTTACATTATTACTGTTGGATTGTAGTGAGTGTCATGTCGACCTCTCGTCACTACCTCTTCGAGGTTAGGCGGGATACTCACTAGGTACATTTATATTATGTACTCATGCTGCACTTCTGTACTTAATTGTACAGGTTCAGAGGCTATTTTTTCTGGTTATCCGACCGGAGCTTGACTTATCTTCCGGACCGGACTCCACGGTGAGCTACACCCCCTGACGTTTCTCAGTTGTGCTATGGAGTTATCTTTTGTCTATATTCTATCTATTCCTCTCAGATAGCAGTACAATCTTGTGTTATCTTTTGTATATTCTACTAGTTTGCCTGTTGACTTATGACACTAGTTCCTGGAACGCACTTAGTAGATTCTATTGTGGGACTGTATATGTATATATTGGATCACGATCATTTTTGGTTGTATGTATTTAAATTGATAAATGCTTCCGCTTTTATTTTAAATAGGTTAAGTGTAAAACTTTGGGAAATATGCGGTGTTGGTATGTTAATAAGGAAAATCTAACTAATAAACAATCATTGGCTTGCCTAACCCCGGTGTTGGGCGCCATCACGACCCGTATGGGATTTTGGGTCGTGACAAGATGGTATCAGAGCACTAGGTTCACGTAAGTCTCACGAGTCACGGGAAAACCCAGTAGAGTCTTGCAGATCGGTACGGAGACGTCTGTACTTATCTTCAACAGGCTACAGGGTGTTAGGAGACCTCTATTTGTTCTCATTCTATCGTGCAGTTGATGATTTACTAAATTCATTCTTCTATTCTCTCACAAATGGTGAGGACGCATGCATCTGATGTTCCAGACCCGGGAGGGGCCGCTACCCCCGCTGTTCGAGGTCGCGGTAGAGGCCGGGGGAGGGCACCGGCCCGTGGTAGGGGACGAGGGCGTCCCAGAGCTATACCGGTCCCGCCACCAGAGGACCTTATATTAGAGGAGCAGGATAAGGTGCCTCCAGCAGATCCTGCACCCGTAGACTTTATGACGGTGCCAGGCTTCCAGGAAGTCATGGGCCGTATGATGAGATTTATGGACACCATGTCCCAGGCTAGTTTATTTCCAGTAGATCCTGCCACTTCCCAGGGAGGAAGGGGAGCCCATACCCCTACTTCCCATGCCACAAGACCGACAACAGCATTACATCACACCCCGAGTACATTGCCCGTGGGTGGTACCCAACCTGTAGCGACAGCACCGGAGCCCAGACCAGCTGCAGATGGTGACCAGCATAAGATGTTAGACAGATGGACTCACTTGCACCCTCCAGTCTTTGGGGGTGAGCGAGGTGAGGATGCCCACGACTTCATTGGTAGGTGCAGGGATAGACTGCAAAACATGGGGTCCTAGCGTCCCATGGGGTGTACTTCACTACATTCTAGTTAGAGGGCAGAGCTCGCAGGTGGTCGCAGTCTTATATTCTCAGCAGACTAGTCGATTCTCCTACTATCACTTGGGAGAAGTTCAATTAGATGTACTTGAATAGATATATTCCACCCTCTGAGAGGGAAGAGCTGAGGGGCCAGTTTGAGCGGTTAGAGCAGGGGCAGATCTCTATGAAAGATTATGAGGCNGGGTCAGTTTGAGCAGTTAGAGCAGGGGCAGATGTCTGTGACAGATTATGAGGCCATATTTTCAGAGCTGTCACGCCATGCTGTTATGATATTGCCCACCGATGCTGAGAGAGTTCGGAGGTTTGTAGCGGGGTTGCATCCAGGTATTAGATCCACCATGGCTCGAGAGGTGGAGATGTGTACTCCTTATCAGCTCGTAGTGGAGATTGCTCGCAGGGTCGAGGGTTAGCAGATGAGGAGCAGGGAGCAGGGTCAGCAGGATAAGAGGTCTAGGTTCTCAGGAGATTTTAGGGATGCCCCAGATAAGAGCAGAGGTCGCTTTGGTGGTGGTCATCCCAACAGTCCTTCTTATTCAGAACCTCCGCCACATCCCCGAGGTGTCCCAATTAGGCCCCAGTTCAGTGTCATGCCAGAGCGCTCCTATCGTCCTCCGGCTATTCAGAGTTCTCCTAGTGGTTACTCCAGTCGCCAGAGATCCTCCAGTTCCTATTTCAGTGCTATGCTTGATAGCTCACATCGCCCTCTGTCAATTCAGGATTCTTCTTCTTCGGGACAACAAAATATGTCACTTGTGGGATGTTACGAGTGCGGGGATCTGGTCCATATGAAAAGGGATTGTCCCCGATTTAGGGGCAAGTAAGTACAATAGGGTTATCAGCCTATGAGTTCAGCACTAGCAGTCCAGCCACCTAGAGGTGGAGGACAGGTCGGCAGGGGTCGTCCTAGAGGTGGAGGCCAGTCAAAGGGAGGTCAGGCATCTCTTGTTCACTCCGGTGGGGCTCAGTCTTCAGGTGCTCCAGCCAGGTTTTATGTCATTTCGGCCAGATCAGATGTAGTGGCCTCAGACACCGTGATCATAGGTATTATCTCAGTATGTTGTAGAAAGACTTCAGTAGTGTTTGATCCAGGATCCACTTATTCATATGTTTCAGCCCTATTTTCTCCTTTTCTGGATGTTTCTCGTGAGTCCTTGGGATCTCCTATGTATGTGTCCACTCTTGTGGGAGATTCTGTGGTGGTAGACCGGGTGTATCAGTCTTGTGTGATCACCTTCTGTGGGTTCGAGACCATAGCTAACCTTTTATTGCTCGACATGGTTGATTTTGAGGTTATTCTAGGCATGGATTGACTATCTCCTTATCATGTTTTGCTTGATTTCCATGCCAAGCCAGTTACTTTAGCTATGCTCGAGTCACCTAGGCTGGAGTAGAGGGGTTCTTCAGTTAGTGTAGCCAGTCGGGTTATTTCATTCTTGAAGGCTCGACATATGGTCGAGAAGGGTTGTCTAGCCTATTTTGCTTATGTGCGGGACACCACCGATGAGTCTCCAATGATTGATTCCGTGCCAGTTGTTCGAGAGTTTGCTGATGTATTTCCTTCGGATCTTTCGGGCATGCCTCCGGACCGTGATATTGATTTCTACATTGATTTAGCTCCAGACACTCAGCCTATATCCATTCCTCCGTATCGTATGGCTCCGAAAGAGCTGAAAGGAGTTGAAGGAACATCTTGAGGAGTTGTTAGCTAAGGGATTCATCAGACCGAGTGTATCACCGTGGGGTGCTCCAATTTTATTTGTGAAAAAGAAGGATGGGTCTGTGCGGATATGTATTGATTACCGCCAGTTGAACAAGGTTACCATTAAGAACAAGAATCCCTTGTCGCGCATCGATGATTTGTTTGACTAATTGCAGGGTGCTCGTGTGTTTTCTAAGATTGATTTGAGATCGGGGTATCATCAGTTGACGATTCGGGCTTCAGATGTTCTGAAGACTGCTTTTCGTACGAGATATGGCCATTATGAGTTCCTAGTGATGTTCTTTGGCTTGACTAGTCCCCCAGCAACATTCATGGACTTGATGAATAGGGTGTTCATGTTGTATATTGATTCCTTCGTCATTGTCTTCATTGATGACATTTTGATTTACTCACGTGGCCTGGGGAGCACGAGCAGCATTTGAGAGTTGTGCTCCAGACCTTGCGAGAACAGAAGCTATATGCTAAGTTCACCAAGTGTGAGTTTTGGTTGGATTCCATGGAATTTTTGGGGCATGTGGTATCCGGAGAGGTATCAAGGTTGATCCTCAGAAGATCGAGGCAGTTCAGAGTTGGTCGCGTCCTACTTCAGCTATGGAGATCAGGAGCTTTTTAGGCCAAGCAGGATATTACCGCCAGTTTTTGGAGGGTTTATCTTCTATTGCAGCTCCATTGACTAGATTGACTCAGAAGAATGCCCCGTTTCGATGGTCTGACGAGTGTGAGGTGGGCTTTCAGAAGCTCAAGACAGCATTGACCTCAGCTCCAGTTCTAGTATTGCCTTCCGGTTCTGGGAAGTAATGTGACGCTTCACGCGTTGGCCTGGGTTGTGTATTGATGTAGGAGGGGATAGTTATTTCTTATTCTTTACGCCAACTGAAAGTTCATGAGAAAAATTACCCTGTGCACGTTTTGGAGTTGGCGGCGATTGTTCATGCTCTTAAGATTTGGACGCACTATTTGTATGGAGTGTCCTGTGAGGTTTATACAGACCACCGTAGCTTGCAGCAGTTGTTCAAGTAGAAGGATCTTAATTTGAGGCAGCGTAGATGGCTTGAGTTGTTGAAGGATTATGATATCACCATTATTTATCACCCGGGCAAGGCAAATGTGGTGGCAGATGCTTTGAGCAGGAAGGCTGAGAGTATGGGTAGCTTGGCTTATATTGCAGCAGAGGAGAGACCTCTAGCCTTGGACATTCATTCCTTGGCCAATCGCCTGGTAAGATTAGATCTTTCAGAGCCTCGTCGAGTTTTGGCACGTGTGGTTGCTCTGTCTTCATTATTGGGGGAGATTAAGGCCCAACAGTTCTATGATCTGTGCTTAGTAGAGCTTTGGGAGACAGTGGTTCAGGGTAGGGCCAAGGAGGTTACTATTGGCGAGGATGGTGTTCTGAGACTTCAGGGCTGCTTATGTGTTCCAAATGTTGATGGCCTAAGGGAGAGGATTCTAGAGGAGGCACACAGTTATCGGTATTCTATTCATCCTGGTGCTACGAAGATGTATCGTGACTTGAAGCAGCATTTCTGGTGGAGGCGGATGAAGAAGGACATTGTGGGGTATGTGGCTAGGTGTCTTAATTGCCCACAGGTGAAGTATGAGCACCAGAGGCCAGGAGGCCTACTTCAGCAGATGCCCATTCCTGAGTGGGAATGGGAGCGCATTACTATGGACTTCATGGTTGGGTTGCCTCGGACTTTGCGAAAGGTTGACGCGGTTTGGATCATTGTGGATAGATTGACCAAATCGACGCATTTAATTCCCGTGGATACTACTTATATTTCTGAGAGGTTAGCCCAGATCTACATTCGGGAGATAGTCAGGTTGCATGGTGTGCCGGTTTCCATTATATCAGATCGAGGTCCTCAGTTCACCTCGCACTTCTGGAGAGCGTTGCATAGTGAGATAGGCACCCAGATAGACCTCAGCACAACATCACTCCCGGACTGATGGTCAGTCAGAGCGTACAGTTCAGATATTAGAGGACATGCTAAGGGCATGTGTGATTGACTTCGGAGGTCAGTGGGACCAGTTCTTGCCTTTGGTCGAGTTTGCTTACAATAATAGTTATCAGTACAGCATTGAGATGGCACCATTTGAGGCTTTTTATGGTCAACGATGTCGTTCTCCTATCGGGTGGTTTGAGCCTGGCGAGGCTAAGTTATATGGCACCGACCTGGTGAGGGATGCCTTGGAGAAAGTGAAGTCGATTCAGGAGAAGCTCTATACAGCACAGTCCAGACAGAAGAGTTACGCGGATCAGAGGGCGCGTGATGTATCATTTATGGAGGGAGATAGGGTCCTATACAAAGTCTCGCCTATGAAGGGTATTATGAGGTTTGGGAAGAAGGGAAAGCTGGGACCGAGGTTTATAGGTCCATTCGAGGTGTTGAGGCGAGTTGGAAGGTTGCTTATGAGCTGGCTTTGCCTCCTAGTTTATCAGGAGTTCACCCAGTTTTTCATGTATCCATGCTCCAGAGGTACCACGCCGATTTCTCTCACGTGGTTGATTTCAGAACTATTCAGTTTGATGAAAGGTTGGGCTACGAGGAGGAGCCAGTTGCTATTATTGATAGAGAGGACCGCCAGTTGAGGTCCAAGAGGGTTTCTGCCGTAAAGGTCCAGTGGAATGGGAAACCAGTTGAGGAGGCGACCTGGGAGTCCAAGGAGGACATGCGGAGAAGATATCCACACTTATTCAGCACTTCATGTATGATTCTAGACCCGTTCGAGGACGTACGTTTGTTTAAGAGGGGGAGAATTTAACGACCCGACTGATCGTTTTGCGTTATCGGACCCCGTTCCCCTAAATGAAATTTCCCATAGCAGCTTTCTATGATTTATGACTTGGTGGGACTGGTGGTCGGGGTTTCGGAAGTGTTTAGAGTGCAATAGGAACAATTGGTTCCTTAAGGTTGGCCTTTAAGGCCAAGTTTGACTTCGGTCAACATTTTCTGTAAATGACCTCAGAATCGAGTTTCCTCGGTTCCGGTAGCTTCGTGTGATGATTTTGGACCTGGTCGTATGTTCAGAATGAGTTTCTGATGACCTGGGGGCATTTCGCCGCCCAATATTAAAATAAGAAGTTCTTTAAGTTCATATTTTTGTTTGGGACGTGTTTTTGTGTTATCGAGGTCCGGACAGAATTTCGAGACCGGAAATAGTTTCGTTATGTTAATTATGACTTGCCTGCAAAATTTGGTGTCATTCCGAGTTGTATAGGTCGGTTCGGCGCGTTGTTAGCGAAGTCTAGAAAACTTAAAGTTCCTAAGTTTGGTTCTAAGGGTTTGGAGGTGTGATTTTGAGTTTTAGCGTTGTTTTTGGTGTTCCGAAGGCTCAAGCGAGTCCGTATTATGATTTGGGACTCGTTGGTATATTTGGACTAGGGCTCGAGTAGGCCCAGGTGCCTCTTGGGCATCTAACGGGGCTAAGAACCAGCAAAAAATAGTTGTTGTTGCACCTGTTCTGGTGTGACCACAGGTGCGGGACAGCTCCTACAGTCCCCAGCATGGCAGGTGCGACCCCTGTGGCCTGGACAATTATCGCAGGTGCGGACAATATTCCGCAGGTGCGGGCCCAGGCTCCCCAGTCCATTTCCGCAGGTGCAAGATTTCTCTCGCAGGTGCGAGACCGCAGGTGCGGTCCTCGAGCCGCAGGTGTGAAAGCACTGTCCAAACAGTATGGTTTTATACACGGGTTTTGAACACATTTTCTCATTCCCTTCTTCCTCCTTGGGATATTTCCTCCTCCATTGTTAAGGGGATAACAACCTGGACTTGTAAGGTAAGCTTTATGTTAAATATATATATATGTTAATTATATATAAGAGTCAGCACTCGAGTGTATGATTCGCAATCGAGGGGAGCTTTATGTTAAATATATATATGAGTCAGCACTCGAGCCGCAGGTATGATTCGCGATCGAGGGGAGCTTTATGTTAATTATATATATGAGTCAGCACTCGAGTCGCAGGTATGATTCGTGAACGAGGGGAGCTTTATGTTAATTATATATATGAGTCAACACTCAAGTCGCAGGTATGATTCGCGATCGAGGGGAGATTTATGTTAATTATATATATGAGTCAGCACTCGAGCCGCAGGTATGATTCGCGATCGAGGGGAGCTTTATGTTAACTATATATAAATGAGTTAGTGTCTAGATATTTCCTTACGACTCAGGCCAGTTGTCCTATCCTTGTGTGCGCTTGAGGCTATTGGGTACTTTTTTCCATTGATATTGACTTGACAGATATTCGGGGGAAAAGGGAAAGTGTACATTGTTTCTTATGTTCAGTACTTACCTGGTTTTCTGTATTTGATAGATATTTGTTTCTTACTGTCTCACATGTCTACTTCATTCTGTATATCTTGTTTATATTATTACTGTTGGACTATAGTGGGTGTCATGTCGACCTCTCGTCACTACCTCTTTGAGGTTAGGCGGGATACTCACTGGGTACATTTATATTATGTACTCATGTTGCACTTCTGTACTTATTTGTGCAGGTTCTGAGGCTGGTGTTTCTGGTTATCCGACCGGAGCTTGACTTATCTTCCGGACCGGACTCCACGGTGAGTTTCACCCTAGTGACATTTCTTAGATGTGCTATGGAGTTATCTTTTGACTATATTCTGTCTATTCCTCTCAGACAGCAGTACAGTCTTGTATTATCTTTTGTATATTCTACTAGTTTGCCTGTGACTTGTGACACTAGTTCCTGGCACGCACTTAGTAGATTCTATTTTGGGACTGTATATGTATATATTGGATCACGATCATTTTTGGCTATATGTTTTAAATTGATAAATGCTTCCACTTTTATTTTAAATAGGTTAAGTGTAAAACTTTGGGAAATATGTGGGGTTGGTATGTTAATAAGGAAAATCTCACTAATAAACAACCGTTGTCTTGCCTGACCCCGGTGTTGGGCGCCATCACTACCCGTGTGAGATTTTGGGGCGTGACACAAACCCTCTTCATTCTTTCTAGACCACTGTCATCGTCTCCCCTCATCTCTCAATTCTCTCTAAACCTAACCCTAACCCTAATCGGCGTCACCGGCAAAGACCACTCTTCTATGGTGCTCCCATGCATTCTCCGATCACCCCTGGTCTCCTACACTCCATGGCTCTTCAATTTCATGGGTCCTTGAGAAGATCTCGAGGAAACCCAACTGGTTCTTGTTTGAAACTTGCCTGCCTCAGGCCATTTCTCGTTTGTAAGTAAGGATTTCTCCTTGTTTTATTTACGAATCCATGGGTCTTTTGATCGATTCTCTTTACTTCTGCTATTTTCTGAAAACCCTAGTTCGATACTGTCGATTCTTCTCATATCTTTATAGATCTGAGATGATTTTAGTATTATTAAATATTTTCCTCAAAAAAATCTCTTGTTTTAATTAATTATTTTTTGATTTTTATCACTCTTTCTAAACTAGGGTTCATCTCAAACTGTTCTTCGACGATTTTTCTAAACTTCTCAGTGCTTAATTAATTGTTCCTTCATCATCTTGAGTACTTTTCGCATGAATATTCAAACCCTAGTCGATTCTGTGATATATTGATTTCTTCAACTTTGTTTCGATACTTTGGGTATTTCTACAATACAAGTCGCATTAGTTTACTCTGCTATTTTTGGATTTAAATATAGCTATTAAAACCCAGTATTCTTTGGGGTTTTCCCTAATTGATCTCTGTTAGGGTTCGAACCAGTTTTTCTTGTTAAACCCATTATTTCTGTGAAGTTTTACTCATTTGTTTTCTATTTATGGAACCTGAGTGATTCTTCTGGTAAAATTAGTATTCTTTTGAACATTCTTATTGATTATTTCCTATTAATTTGCCCTGTTAAAATCTATGTGAACAGATCTTATTTGTTTCCTTACTTGTAACTTTAATTGGTCACACTTGCCTTAATTAGTCATCCATATGATTTTGGGATTTTTACTGGTTCCCTATTTGGTATGATTTGGATTCCTTGCCTTAATTAGCTCCC
>ML307694.1:0-59024 GCA_005239505.1 Nicotiana paniculata | reverse complement strand
ATCGGTTGCTTAGCCTTACGTCGCCCTTCCAAAGAACCTCAGGAAGGCGCCGCGTAATATAAATTATGTACTTTATTTATTATTTCTTAAGAGGCGTAAAAAGTCAAAACGTGCCAAGTAAAAGTGAAAAAAGTGCGTAATTTATATTACATTTTTTTCTCTACTTAGTTTTCATATTTAATCTTGTTTTCAGTTGAAAGAAAAGGAAACATATTTAATGATGAAGAAGAAGAACCCCGAGTTTAAAGAAGGAAAAGGGATTTAATTCAATTCCCATTAACTCTTGTCTTATCTTGGTAGTTGGTGGATCAGATATGCCCGTACCTAAAATGTAGGAGAGAAACAAAGTAATACTTCTAAATAAGGGTGTACGTGAGCTGCATTAATCAACTGTATCGATTTTGATTGGTTCGGTTTTATCGGGCTTTTCGAGTTTTTGGTACTTAAAAATATAATACCTAAATAATAATCATTACATGGCATTCAAAAATGAGAGAATTTTCTTATTAACACATAGTAGTTATTTTGTTAGTCGTCTGACAATAATATTTTGTTGATGAACGCTTTCAAGGTTAATCGAATTTAGTGATTAAACATAAAAATTAATATGATACCTAAATCATTACATGGCATTCGAAAAGGATATAAGAATTTAATATATCTCAAGATATGACTTTTTATCCCTCCTTTTATGTTCATTGACTTTTTTAAATACTTAATTACCCTTACACAATAACCTTTCTCTTTTTTTTTTATTACTTTTTTATCATGATACTTTTTTTCTTTTTTTAAAATTCATATAACAAAAGTACCTGTCGAAAGAAGAAAAAATATTTTTGAGACGATAAATTAGAGAGTGATAAATAGTAATTAAGTAATATATTCCTTAGTGAATAATTGGAGCGGAATAAAAATAACTTAATTTTATTTATAGCAATCGGAGCTCTAATATATATTTATAAAGTAACTATAAAGAGAGTAAAAACTTTACAAACCTATTTGAATGCAAGCAATACAATAATAATTAATAAAAATAGAGATAAATTTATAATAGAATTTGAAATAGATATCCCGCAAGACAATCCCAAATATTTTTAGATATTTTCAAAGAAAATTCTATATAAAATCTTAAAAGTATATACAAAAATTATATATTTATATGTCAGTTTGGTTCAGATTTTTTAATCCAATACCAAATCAAATCAAATCAAACCAAACCTAATCCATTTTTTAATCGGTTTGATTTAACTTTACAGTTTGATGCAATTTTCCAGTTCAATTTACACACTCCTAGCTCTAAATCCTACTTCTAGAATTTCATGGATGGGATAGCTCAAAAATACGTTATGGGACGATTAGAACCGTTTTTCTACGTTGAAAAAAAAATGGAAGAAGAATGGAATCTTTTTTTTTTTTGGGTACAAATAGATTTCTCTTTAATGGACTTTACAGCGTAAATTCAAAAATGGATATCAAATATTGGGTAGAAATGCAAGTCGGGGCGAAATAAATGGCTCGCTATAAAAAATTAAAATTAATTATGATCTTCATTGCTAATGAGTCGAATCGCTAAATAAAATTAATAAAACTTTTTTTATTTAATTATAGAATTTGTCCGTCGCTAAATTTTTTTTTTGGTAGTATGCGTCATGGAAGATGTAATTGGTTTAAGGATGCTGGAGTCAAAGACAATAGGAACCTTTGAAAATTCAAGAAAATCCAGAAACACAGTACAACCAAAACATAACATATATTATCCTCACATGTACACGTGCATCTCTTCTACACCCTTTGTTCAATTAACTTTTTCTTTCCCTATGCAAGTAATAGAAAATTGCCATTATTATAAACACACTAACAAATAAAATAGAAAAGGTCAAATACTGAGCACAAATAAAATAAAAATTGACAGAAAAAGTAAATAAAAGTGAATAAGCCATCATTAACGAAAAGGGTCCCACCTATTAAACAAATTATGGGTCCATTTATTTTTTTTCCTTTTTTTTAATTATTTATTTTTTAATTATGGGTCCATTGGATTGGTACAAACTACAGAAGCACAAAAGTGGTTTTGGTAAAAACAACTGTGAATATCAAAAACTGCTTGTGGTTTGTGAAACTACGTACATTCTTGGAATAATATTTTGCAGACTTGTCCTTTAAGATGTCTCGGACTTTTTTTTTTATTATTAAAATTTATAGATGTCGTTTTGTACGAGGCTGAACGGATAATTAATTCCAAAAATTAAATTTAAGATAAGTTGATCTCACGTTTAATTGAAATAAAATCACGGTATAATTAATTCCGATCCCGAAATTGTACTGTTATTATTTTTATCTCTATGGAGGGTAGGATAACAATCCCGCAATGATTAATCAGATTATAACTTATTTCTCAGCAAAACGACCCCATAGTGTAATAGCAGTTTAAATATATTAACGGATGAATCTGTATATGTTTGACGATAACTTATTTTTTCTAACTTTTTCTATGAAAGTCATTTTCCTCCAATTTCAAAAAAATATGTTATCTAGAGAAATATTTTCAAATTATTTTGTATAACCAAACAGTGAAAAATGGGAAAACATCTTCATCGTACCAAACACACCCATAATGATCATATGAAATATAGGATAAGGTATAGGAATAAATTGTTGACAAATTTTGGAGTATCAAAGGTTGATTATAATGTTCAACTGTAACATGAAGTAAGCGTTAAATAACAGCAACAGTTGCCTTAATCCTGAACAAACTAGAGTCAATATATACATTTTTACTGATAAATTTTTTCATTTAAATTCGTCTTAGGTAAGTAAGTTATAAATATTTATAAAAAAAAGATGATTTTAACGCAGGGTCTTGAGAATTCTAAGTTGTCTTCTTTTTCCGAAGTAGAAAAAGATGGAGAAGAGGCAATTGGTCATTCAATAAGCCCAAAGGACCAAAGAAAAACTAGAACAGACAAATAAGTAAATACTAGTACCGATTAATAGAAGAGAGAAAGGGCCTAAGTAAGAATATTAACGATAATTTTTTAATAACAAAATTATTAAATAAGGTAGAATAATAAAATCGACTTAAGAATTTGATAAATTGAAATACAATAATAATATATCCAGTAAAAACTCACAATTGGAGTTAGGAGAGATAGAATTTACGCAAACCTTACCTCTACTTTGGGAGGTAGAGAGGTTATTTCCGAAAAACCCTCGGCTCAAGAGAAAGCATGACAAAAAAAAGTCAGATAAGGACAATTTATTCAATGCAATAAGAAAATGAAAGTAACGAAAATGAATAAGTCATGATAAATCAGTCTATAAAGGAGCAGTAACTCTCATAAGATAATCGATGTACAAGAAACACTAAATAGTAGCAGAAATCAAAGGGTTAAATACTATAGAGCAAGATAAGTTGATATAATGATCTCGAAAAGTATTGCATTGATTCAACAATAATAATTGCTTGTTCTAATGCTTGATATTCTAAAGAAGACAACTTGTAAGTTGCGGCTACCGATGGAGAGACTTTTCAATATTAAGAATAAGAATAGTAAAAGAGAGAATGAAAAAGGTAAATATATAAATAATAATGTGGACTCATATTAGTTATTAACATATAAATGAGGCAAAAAAGGCTATTTTACTCGTGATTAAAAATTATTACACTCTCTAATTATTATAACGATCATCACATTAAAGTTATTATACTTTCGCTCCAAAAATTCTTTTTAAATTTAATTGTACATAAATTTTTTTTAATAATACATACACAATACATTTTTAAGGAAAAATGGGTTAGGGTCCGAGCGATTGCTTTACTGACCTTATAGTCGAGCCACTCAGGGAGAAAGGTAGTAGGGTGTATAAAATACCCGCAGTCCAGGAAAAATGGCATCCCAAGATTTATGATATAGATTGTCTAATTTAATACAAATATTAATAATTGCTTATGCAGCTCGAACTCATAAGACAATTAATTAATGAGTAAACCAGATATAAATGATAGTACTAGTAGCATCTTGTTTGTACTAGTTAATTAAATAATTTAACGGACACGTATACAAGTACACTTTTGTTTTGTATAAAAAGGGAGCTCTAGCCATTCCATTCCTCATTCACCATTCATAAGCAAAACTCTTTCATTTCCTGTGATTTCCATTCCTTTCGTTCATTTCATTTGCTGCTTATTCTTGTTCTCTTTTTCTTTTCCTTTAAAAGGTAAAGCTGCAAATTCCATTTTGCAATATTATTACTGTCATTTTCTTCTGTTGTGTCGGTGCGTAAGAATTTGTTTTCCGGTCTTTATTAATTTTTTGACGTTGTTCTCATCCTCAGAAATGGAATATATCTGGATTTTTAATCTTTTTTTTCAGTAGCATTTACTTGAACTACTGTTCTTGATTACTTCATTTTCTTCTTCTTTTTCTTTGTTCTCATTTCTGCTTTTTTGTTAGATGATCGTCCAAATTTAGCTGCAACAAAAAAACCATATGATCATTTTCAAAATCTTAACCAGTTTTTTTGACTGAAACGACAAACAGATTGTGAGAAATTTCTTGGTCGAAAAGTCTGGTTTTCAGCTAGTCAAAACATTAAAAAGAATGGTCTGCAAATTCAACTTTTTTTTTTTTAGTGATAGAAAAATTAGATAACTAAATTTTATTGGTAGAAAAGTCTGTTCATAACCGTCACCGCTAGAATATTACGGATTATTCATTAAAAATAGCACATAAGTTTGACTTGTCTGGTGAAGGTTGACTAGAAGACAAATCAAAATTTTCTATCTATATTCTTTTCTCCTAAAGAAATTACTCCATATTTGTGTTACACGTTTCTTTGTTTTATCAAGTAGTTTTGAGGATGCGGTCCTTTCGGTTTAACCAAGGTTTCAAGTTGGACAGTCCGGTGCACTAAGCTCTCATTACGTGCGGGGATCCTAATTATAAAGGCCTGTCAGAAATTATTTTTACTGCTTGAATCTGTGATTTTTCGATCATGAGACAGCAACTTTAAAGAAAATGTAGTTCCCAATCAAGACATATATATCTTCAAGAAAAATATTTTAGTATATTTGATTTCGTCACAAGTTTTTCCTCTTTTTGTTTCCGAGTGAGATGTTGAAAAAAACAGAGAGCTAGCTTTTGTTGATGTCTACTAAATTCTAGCTGGCATATTCTTTGAACTTTATTATGCCTTTTAAAATATGACGAAAGGTGTTGCTCATATATGTGTTTTTATTTAATTATTTATTGGTTTTCAATTGTGGCTCAACTAAAGGTGAAAAAGAATACAACATATTTTATAATAGGAAGATCGCTGTAGCTTCTCTCTGTTGTGTTTTTATTGGGGCAGATTAATTTATTTATTAACTCTCATAGTCATATTGGTTGTCACGCATAGCACAGTATTTTTTCCATAGAATTATTCAATTAAGTACAGTACTAATGTTACTATGTTGGTACGTGTACTAGTTTTACTATATATTACTAGGTGAGGTTTGAAATTTGTTGCAAGTATATTCAGACCATGAACGGGAGCCTTGGCGCAACTGATAAAGTTAGCTCCGCGTGATCAGGAGGTCACGGGTTCGAGCTGTGAAAATAGCCTTTTGCAGAAATACAGGGCCGTGTACGATAGATCCTTGTGGTCCGGCCCTTCCCGGACCCCGCGCATAGCAGGAGCTTAGTGCACCTGACTGCCCTTTATTATATTCCACATCATTGAAAATTTGGGTGATTAGATGACTTTCTTTGACAATCTCACCTTTTTTATATAGTACTATGTTATTTTCTTTTAAGGTTAACAGAGATATATTTGGTTTGTTGCAGTTGAAAGTCATCTGAGGATTTCCAGCTGCTGAATTCAACTGCAATGGCCGAACGTGTGCTAACTCGTGTTCACAGCCTTCGTGAACGTCTTGATGCTACTCTGGCTGCTCATCGCAATGAGATTTTGCTGTTTCTTTCAAGGTATAGTCTTAGCAGATTGTTCTTTGATTTAGTTGGTGTTCTTTGCCACTTCTAATGTATAGACTAATATATGAACAAAGTGTTGAAGTATGCGACCATATCAACTGAAACCTTAAAATGTTTGAGAGAACACACGTTTATTTACTTAATTATGCCTTCAACACAAGAAGGGAAACCTTAACCTTGGTGTAACCCGTAAAGCTGCTGTCATGTGACCGGGAGGTCACGGTTTCAAGCCGTGGAAACAGCCTCTTGCAGAAATGTAGGATAAGGCTGCGTGCTATAGATCTTTGTGGTACCGCCCTTTCACGGGCCCCGCGTATAGCGGGAGTTTAGTGCGCCGGGCAGGCTACCCTTTTTTTATCTCTTCAGCACCAAAATTTAGTTTAAACATGTGTGTCATGGATTATTCATGCTGGTTTTGCCGGTTGCAGGATTGAAAGCCATGGAAAAGGGATATTGAAACCTCACCAGTTGCTGGCTGAGTTTGAATCAATTCACAAAGAAGACAAAAACAAATTGAATGATCATGCTTTTGAAGAAGTCCTGAAATCTACTCAGGTAATTTGTGGTTTTAGTGTTTGGTGATGGATAGCATTTATTGTCTTACTAAGATCATATATGTGTCAGTTTGTGGCTAGTATTTGAAAAGTCTGGTTTGTCATACTAGGAAGCAATTGTCTTGTCCCCTTGGGTTGCGCTTGCCATTCGTCTGCGGCCTGGTGTGTGGGAATATGTTCGTGTGAATGTCAATGCTCTTATTGTTGAGGAGCTGACTGTGCCTGAATATTTGCAATTCAAGGAAGAACTTGTTAATGGAACGTAAGTTTTAGGTTCGAAATGATGATTTGTTAAATAATATGTTCTGAACTTTTTGATTAATGTTGTGTTTTCCCCTGATGCAGCTCGAATGATAACTTTGTTCTTGAGCTGGATTTTGAGCCATTCACTGCATCATTTCCCAAACCAACCCTCACCAAATCAATTGGAAATGGAGTTGAATTCCTCAACCGACACCTCTCTGCCAAAATGTTTCATGACAAGGAAAGCATGACCCCTCTTCTCGAGTTTCTTCGTGTTCATCACTACAAGGGCAAGGTAAACTTGTTTTTCCTGTTTGTCTATGAATTTAGTTTAGTTTCTTTGCTCCGCGAAATTTTCAGTGGAAAATGATTCATGGACCCATTGAGTGATTAATATGTTCAAACTTTCTGATTTATGATTTTCTGTGCAGACAATGATGCTGAATGACAGAATTCAGGACTTAAATACTCTCCAAAATGTCCTAAGGAAGGCTGAGGAATACCTCACTACTCTTTCCCCTGAAACTTCATACTCGGCGTTTGAGCACAAGTTCCAAGAAATTGGCTTAGAGAGGGGTTGGGGTGACAATGCGGAGCGTGTTCTAGAGATGATATGCATGCTCCTGGATCTCCTCGAGGCTCCTGACTCGTGCACTCTTGAAAAGTTTCTCAGTAGAATTCCTATGGTCTTCAATGTGGTCATACTTTCACCCCATGGTTATTTCGCCCAGGAAAATGTCTTGGGTTACCCTGACACTGGTGGCCAGGTGCACTGCTTATTTGTGTTCAGTCTTATTATCTCTTTAAACCCTTTGCCACAAGTGCTGAGATGATCCTCCTTTAATTTGCAGGTTGTCTATATTTTGGATCAAGTTCCTGCCTTGGAGCGTGAGATGCTCAAGCGCATAAAGGAGCAAGGACTTGATATCAAACCGCGTATTCTTATTGTTCGTATTCCCAGTAGTTGTGCTTAAACTTATGATTATGCAGGACTTAATCTGTTCTAATCTAACGCCTTATTTTGCTTTTTTCCGTCAGGTTACTCGACTGCTGCCTGATGCAGTTGGTACCACTTGCGGTCAGAGGCTTGAGAAAGTGTTTGGAACAGAGCACTCACATATTCTTAGGGTCCCCTTTAGGACCGAGAAGGGCATTGTTCGCAAATGGATCTCTCGCTTTGAAGTCTGGCCTTACATGGAGACATTCACTGAGGTGAAGCAAGCTTTCTCTATTCATTTTTCTATCTTCCAATCAGTTTTGGCAGCAATTTTCTACTTAATCATACTTTGACTTTCGCTAAAACTTTGGATTTTATTTCATTAGGATGTGGCGAAAGAAATTGCTGCAGAACTGCAGGCTAAGCCAGATCTCATAATTGGCAACTACAGCGAGGGCAACCTCGCCGCCTCCTTGTTGGCTCACAAGTTAGGTGTAACTCAGGTCTGTAATGTTTGTCACCTGTAATTTCAACTTTGCATTTCCTTTCATTTGCAACTAGAAGTTTTAAGTGTTCTCTTTCCTTTTGTCTACTTTGCCTTCTGCAGTGCACGATAGCTCATGCGTTGGAGAAAACAAAATATCCTGATTCTGATATCTACTTGAAGAAATTTGATGAAAAATACCATTTCTCAGCCCAGTTTACTGCCGATCTTATTGCAATGAATCACACCGATTTCATCATCACCAGCACTTTCCAGGAGATAGCGGGAAGGTATTTTTACATCGATTTCCCACTCTGATTACATTATAATGTATTTTCCGGTATGATTAAATACTGTGTTTGATCCTAAATTTTCCAGCAAGGACACTGTTGGACAGTACGAGAGCCACATGGCGTTCACAATGCCTGGATTGTATAGGGTTGTTCACGGCATTGATGTGTTCGATCCCAAATTCAACATTGTGTCACCAGGAGCTGATATGAATCTCTATTTCCCATACTACGAGAAGGAAAAGAGATTGACAGCATTTCACCCTGAAATTGAGGAGTTGCTGTTTAGTGATGCTGAGAATGACGAACACATGTATGTTACTAAACTGGCAACCTGCTGCAAAATTGTGCTTAATTACAGAAAAAAGTTTGTACTTAATAGATTTGTGCTTCTATCAGGTGTGTGCTGAAGGACAGGAATAAGCCAATCATATTCACCATGGCTAGATTGGATCGAGTGAAGAACTTAACTGGACTTGTCGAGTTGTACGCCAAGAACCCACGGCTAAGGGAGTTGGTTAACCTTGTCGTGGTTGGTGGAGACCGAAGGAAGGAATCCAAAGACTTGGAAGAACAGGTAGAGATGAAGAAGATGTACGAACTTATAAAGACTCACAATTTGAACGGCCAATTCCGATGGATTTCTTCCCAGATGAACCGCGTGAGGAATGGCGAACTCTACAGGTACATTGCCGATACTAGGGGAGCTTTCGTGCAGCCTGCATTTTACGAGGCTTTTGGTTTGACTGTTGTTGAGGCCATGACCTGTGGTTTGCCTACGTTTGCAACTAATCACGGTGGTCCAGCTGAGATTATCGTTCACGGGAAGTCTGGTTTCCACATTGATCCATACCACAGCGAGCAGGCTGCTGAGCTTCTTGCTGATTTCTTTGAGAAATGTAAGAAAGAACCTTCACATTGGGAAGCCATTTCTGAGGGCGGCCTTAAGCGTATACAGGAGAAGTAAGCAAGCTGCTACTCTTTTCATTTTTACAAAACCTACTATGATCATTATTAAGCTCATTTTTGCAAAACCTACTTGTTGTTATTCTTTGTTGCTTCCTTTTCCCTTCGAAAAGGCTCTCTACCTTCACAAGGTAAGGGTAAGGCCTGCGTACACGATACCCTCCCCAGACTCTACTTGTATGTTTACACTAGGTTTGTTATTGTTGTTGTTGATTCTCTGCGAATTAATGAAAAGGTACACATGGCAAATCTACTCGGATCGGTTGTTGACACTGGCTGCTGTTTATGGATTCTGGAAGCATGTTTCCAAGCTTGATCGACTTGAAATTCGTCGTTATCTTGAAATGTTCTATGCTCTAAAATTCCGCAAACTGGTGAGTTTCACTGCTTTCTGCACTCTTCCAATTGTTTGTTGAGTGCACTCATTTAAACTGTAGCTAAAGCTGTTGTAAATCTTCAGTTAAGCAGCTGCTAATGAAGTTTTTATCTTTTGTTTTTGGTTCAGGCTGAAGCTGTCCCATTGGCTGTTGAGTAAATTGATCTGGTTGTTATCCACATTGTCTTAGAATATGTTGTCTAGTTTTTCCTTATTTCTCATTTGTATCTTTTTGCTTTTCTACTTGTCTTTTTATTTGCATTTTGTTCTGTCTGTAGTTATCAAGAGGATTGCAAATTTGACATTCTGTAGCTTAAGTGTGAATAAAATTATCAAATTTCAATCTGTTTATCGTGCTTTCTTAAGACTATGCATTCTTAGACCCTTGTGGTCCGGTCCTTTCTCGGACCTCACGCATAGCGGGAACTTAGTACACCAGGCTGTCCTTTTTTTAAGACTATGCATTCTGTTATTGGAATTGACTCAAAAAGCTAGCATTATTTCCTAGTTGTTCCATTTGGAAACATATTCACTCTAGACAAAGACTTTTGTTACCCTGTGTTCTTATATGGTCAATTTTGACAACCGCAATGGAGATAACTACATTCAAGAGAGCCTTGGGTAATTTGCTGTCATGTGACTAGGACGTCATGAATTCGAGCCACATAAATCGTCTCTAGCAGAAATGCAGGGAAAGATTGTGTACAATAGATCCTTATGGCCCGACCCTTTTCCGGACTTAGCGCATAGCAGGAACTTAGTGCACCGGGCTGCCCTTTAATTAAGATAACTATATTGGATNTTTTTTTTTTTTTTTTTATTTTTTATATAAATAAAAAAAAAAAAAAAAAAAAAAAAAAAAAAAAAAAAAAAAAAAAAAAAAAAAAGAATCAAAGGCAAACCTTTTAACTTTGACAACCTTGACGAGGGACCTTATAAATTTGTGATATTTCCTAGAGGAGAAATAATATTGTCGTTAGAATAGTTACTCCATTCGAGAAAAATTTCACATGACACAATTATTTTATTTGTTTCATTTTACCCAAACACACATAATCACTTCTAACAAGATGATAAAAACAAGAAATTTAAGGATTATTATAGTGAAATATAGACACAAATACTACCATAATCTTTAATTTTGTTTTGTGGCAAGATGTTTGTATAAGCTATTATGTTTCTTTAAATGTAATATGCATCATTACTAAGAAAAATAGTTTGTTAAAAATACATTAATTCACGGGCTTTTGTTTCCCAAGCATTCTCTCCTTTTATCTTTCTTTTAAGGGAAAATATCCTAATTTACTCCTTTATTATAAGAAATATTTTAATTTTATCCTTAATTGTATTTTGGGGTGACCCATCCAACGTGAAGAAGGTCATTTCACATGTCAAAATACTTCACCGGAAAAAGTATAAATTTACTATTCTATTTTTAACTATGGTGTAAGATTACTCTCGGTTATATTTCAAGTGGGGTGTCAATAGACATTTAAAAACCGACTAAATCGATCGAACCGTACCGTACCGTATCGATTTTTATTTTCTTTTTAAAAAAATCGTAGGGTTTTATATAAATCTATATTAGTATCTGTATTCAAAAATATAATTCCTGCAAAATAAAATAAAACGAAACCAGAAACTAAAAACAGAAATAGAATGAAATGAATAACATTCGGAGCCTAACAGAAAACTGCATTTTCTTAACAAATTTAATTCCCTCACTATTGCCCAAAGTTGTTGGATTAATTTCTCCTATGATAGAACGAAACAACTATTCTGTAATACCGACAATGGAAATTACAGAACTTCGTCAAACTCAATAAACGACAGTATATCACACTAATGCTTACGTTTTTGCTTTTGGAAAAAAAAAGTAGAAATGAAGAAGAGAGAGGGGATCCACGCGAAAAATATTAGGAAAATAACGGAAAACAGGATCTGAAGCCGAGTCGAACGACGGCGACAGCGCGAGACACCACTCTTTTAGGGACAAAGTGCATTAGTAAAGGAAACTATTTCAAACTTTTTGTTTCCCACCTAATCTTTTTTCTCCATTTCCCATTCACACCTCTTATGTAATTAGATAAAAAAAACCAACAATCTATAACCGTACCGATAATTAGGTAGGTTCTTTATTTTACAAAAATAAATCGAAAAAATACCGGACTGTACAGAATAAATTTTATATGTGAAAAATATATTTATATAGTAAATTTAAAAATAATAAAGCATTAAATTTTTCTTTGGACCTTGGAATTATGAAAACGGCTACAAGTCAACGAGTAATTTAACTCAAAATATTAATTCCTAAAATCTGTTATGCTGCTTCTACTTAAACTAAGTTATTTCCAGTATCTTCATTAGCAAGACACAATATTTTAGTGATTATGAGTGGCAAACTACAATGTATTGAATATGTTTCCTTTCATATAATTTAGATTTATCTTTTTGAATATTCAATCTTCTATAGACTTTATTCTTGAGTCTCAGCTTGGTTAATATCTTTCCACTCGTATGATTTATATTTTCTGTCTTTGCTTGGTTTCTTTACGTTGTTGTAAAATAGTTGATGGATCTATACTCTGGCCATCTTTTGTGTTTCTTTTAATTCATCACCTTTAAACAGATGTCTAGAGAGTTTTGTTAAATCCTATAAAAGAATATATGTTATTGTATTCTAGTTCTACTTATGACTTTTACATGACATTTAAAAAATACCGAAAATTAACCGAACCGTACCGATACCGAAGAGAAACCGACATGTTTGGGATGGTTTCGAAAAATCTAATTTTGGTTATACATAATAGAACAACCGAAAAATTGATATGGTATAAATTTTATAAACAACCGACCGAACCATTAACACCTCTAATCTCATGTTCCTTAATTGTATTTTGGGGTGACTCGTCCAACGCGAAGAGGGTGATTTCACGTGTCAAAATACTTTACGAAAAAAAAGTCTAAATTTACTATTCTATTTTTAACTATGGTTTAAGATTACTGATCACGCTTAACTATGCCTTATAAAAATGACAAAGCGATCGTTGGAAATATAATCCGATTTATATGTCTGGAGTCGAATCCCACAGAGAACTAAAACTTAGCTACAGTTGTTCACTATCACCAAGAATACAATCTTGAATTCCTAACTTATAGATATTAAGATTCTTGTGTTTAACTAACTAACTAACAAATTAAAATAGTAAATTAATACTAAAGATACTACGAGTTGGAGAAAAGATTAAGGAGGTCTAGAGTTATAATTTTTCCAATTGTCGGAATCCTTCCCGCTACATCTTCTATAATTTCTCCCTAAGTATTCTCTACCGATCATGAGCGCGCTGCGTGTTGTAATTCTCTCCCGAGTAACTACCATAATTTACTAGACATATTCTCCCGAATTACGCTACTGACATTAATTAAGGCTCACTTAGATCGCACCCAAGGTTTCGTTATCCCTAATCCCACTTTTAAACCTTTCGTTATTGATCCCTCATATACGTCGGGAGTGATATTGTTCAACAACTACCTAAATATGCACTCTCTCCCGTGTAAGACATACTAAATAGACACAACTAATTGAGAGCTCTTCAACCAACCACAATATATACATAGCTGAACAAGTAGAGAAATCCAACAGTTCAATTATATAAACACATAACAAGAATTTATTCACAAAAGGTTCCATCAAATCCCTAGATAACAAATTAGCTATTCATAATAGTATGTAAAAATACAATACTAAAAGTCAAGGAAAAAATCGTAGAAAAATTCTCCTCCTTGCTCCTATTGTGTCTCTGCCTCCTTAGGACGAATCTGTGTCTCAAATCTGTCCAGCCTCTCAAAATACCATTTTTCCATATATATATACCAAGTAGGGTCGGACCCAAATAATTATACCTTCTCCTACACGAAAAAGGACAATTTTTCAGGTCTGGACAATCGCGGTCGCAGTCCGGGCGCAGTATTTTCCCAGTGCACTGCCTCAGTCCGTGTCCAGGTCCGCGGTCGCGATTTCGACAGGATTTTTCACCCTGTTTCGTTTGGAATTTAGAAAAATGTAAAACATGAAAGTTGTATCCTTTTGAGTTATCTTTCCAACTATATATTATATAGCTCAAATGGATTTTGAAGCAAAGAGTTATGTCTATTTTATTAGACAGTGCGCAATATGCCTACTCGAGTCTTCTTTTGTTCTTAACTATCAAATTTGACCCCTGGACACGATCCCGACTTAATTTCTTGGGCTTTTACTCAGACTTCAAAACTCCAAATCACTTGAATTCATTCCATAACATCTATATAGCTCGGAATCACTCCTACAAGGCATAAAACACACAATTAGTACAAAACACTAGTGATTAAAGCTCAAACTCAATTAAAGTACAGTAAATTAAAGTGTAATAAGCGACTAGGATACGTAATTATAGCCTTTCATCAATTATTTTGTTATATGTTAGGTTGGAGATTTAAAGGCAAATATAAGGCGATTCTTGACGATAAGTGTATGAATTATCCAAAATATAACGAAAAGTAAAATTAAATATTTCACTAAGATGTATCTTTGAGACTTTTATCCTCTTCCCTCCCCTTAAATCATGTTTTGCGTAAGCTCCGTGGTATCTAATATTATTAACAAATATATCACTTAGATAGCTGTATTGCAGTATGATATTCAAATGTTTAAACTGTTTTCTTTTAAATTGATAAAGTATTTACAAGAAATTAACCACCGAAATAATTTTTTTAAGAAAAGGTGAAACTATTTTATTTACAGTGGGCCAAAAAGCATGATTCTCTGTGGGCCCAGAATCATTTCGGACACGACCCATTAAGCACTGTAGCCCATTAAATCAAGCAAATAGGGTCTACATATCTTGGTAAAATAGTACCATGTCGTGTGGTGAGTAATTGGAAAAGATGAATAAAACTATACTGTCATACCAAGAAAAATGAAAACCAATTATTTCCAGTCACTAGTGGTCTATTTTTGACATGATTAATGAGGACAGAAGACTTATTAGTTTATGAAAAGAATATGATTTAGATAGATCGAATAGCCTAATAAACGCTCCTACTTATACCGATTTGGTATTCCGGTCCTCCTATATATTTCACGGGTTTTACCTCGACACCTCAACTCAGTGAAAACAAGTGTTTTAATCACTCACATTGCGTAATTCTCACTCGCCTTAAAAGGGTATCTACTAGGATATATTGACAGTGTAAAATTTTGTCGAACTTTT
Source organism: Nicotiana paniculata (assembly GCA_005239505.1). NCBI lineage: Eukaryota > Viridiplantae > Streptophyta > Magnoliopsida > Solanales > Solanaceae > Nicotiana > Nicotiana paniculata. Next base: position 43,950 of record ML307694.1, on the reverse strand, counting down.
AACAAAATTGATGAAGCCGGAAACTTGTTTAAGAAAGAAAAAAAAGATTTAATTATATATGTCGGCAGTGTAATTTTTTTTTTTTTTTTGCACTATCGTTGTAATTAAACCTATTACAATAGGTTACCCTTTTTGCTAGGTTATCAATTAATACTTATCATTGAAATTCCTGTAATAACCTAATAAGTGAGTTGATCGTGTAAATATATTGAACACTGCTCATGCATGGGATTAAGCTAAAAAAATAAGGAGATTTTAGTTTCTGTTAAGCTAGAATAGATTGTAAAAAAAAAAATTAATTCTTGGTTGTTATGCTGGTGGAAATTAAAAAATTGTACTATGAGGAGCTAGGCACATATTTTTGTTCTGAATATTTTTGAATATTATAGTGAAATGTTGTTATAGACACATATATTATAACATAACACAAAAATTGATTCCGAAAAAGTTTGACTTTATAAAAAAATTATTGTTATATAGGGATAGAGAGGTTTGACTGTAGAACCAACCTAAATAAAAATGGAAATGAAGCTCTTTATTTTTACATTGGATTATTTGACAAGAATTTGATGCAAATACACGGGAGACTATATATTATTTCCCAAAGGAGTAACTAAATATTTTCTTTCTAGAACTTCATACTTTTGAAAGATTAGAAGTATTAATAATTTAATTGATAGCACACACTTCATTTTATTAATCCGTTTTTCAAAAAACCTTCTTTACATTTATTTTTGATACTTTTGCCGACTTCATCTTGTTCTTCTTTGTCTTTATAATTTTTCTATATAGTTTATAAGTTGATTTAAAAACAATAAAAATTCTCTTTCCTTCTTTCACTACTAAAAATTGGCCGTTGTAGATCGATCGATTTTGATCGGTAAAAAAAACTGGCCAAAAAATCGACTGAAGATGGTCGATTTTTCAAAATTTTATTTTATTTTTGTTTTTACGAAACCGACTAACTTTGGTCGATTTTCTTTGGCGCAAAAAATACGGAAAACTATTTTTGAGTCTCGCGAAATTTATTTTTTAAGAAATCGACCAAGTTTGTTTTATTTAAATAAATTCAAATTAAAATTTAAAAAACCGATCGAAATCGGACGGTTAATTCGGCCGGTCATTTTAAAAAACTGACTGAATTCGGTCGGTGATTTTATTTTTTAATAAAACCGACCGACATCGATCGAATATTTTCGTGCGAAAAATATAATTAAAGAGGATAAATGAAATAAAAAATAGTCTTAAAATAAAATGCACCAATGGTCTAGTTAGAATAGTATCGTGCCACAGTATAGACTTCGGTTCGATTTCCAGATGGTGCGTTTTTTAATTACATGATTAAAATACCGACCAACTCTTCGGTCGTTTTTCGGTAATTTATTTTTTTTGAATTTAATTGGCTGATCGAAATCGATCGGAAAATATCGATCAAAGTCGGTCGATTAGCTCTACCGACGTTACGATTACCGATCGCCACAAATCAATCGATTTTCAGTCGATTTTTGCTAATTACCGATCAATACCAGTTGATTTTCACTGTTTTTTTAGTAGTGTTTATTTTTCCCCTTTGCTCACGTGGCAAGATTACTTAGTACGTACTACTAGTTAGGAGTATATGTCGTGCATGCTTGCATGCATTTTAGAACGTACGTTCTCTTGTCTTTGGCCATACAACAATCCTTTTTTTCCTTATATATTCCTTTTTCAATTTTCCATTTTTCGCTTGGGTATGGTAAAAATAGAGATAATAAACACAAAAAGTAAAAGGGTCACCGCCTTTTACATGCATAATAACAATATCAACTCTAAAAATAGAAGATTTAGCAAACCATAAATGGTTACAAGATACTTTCTTGGTGGATTAGAATTAGTTCATATGGAAAATAATATCTTGAAAAAGAAAAAGGATAATTACTTTTTGGTTTATAGTCTAACAATATATTTATTACACTTACCATTTATAATATTTTAGAACTAACGGTTTATTCTCTATAAATTCCACCCATCCCCACCACTACCATTGTACCAAGTTCAAATAATTCCTTAAACAAACTAAAGAAGTATGTCCTTTTGCTGTTGCTATCTTTTTTTTTTCATCACATTATTGCAGGAAAGATTTGACGGTAAAGTTGATGCCATGTGATTAGGAGGCCGGGCTGACCCTTCGTCACATTATTGTTTTCTCAGTTTAATTTCTGCATTCCTTTAGTTCATGTTGTTGGGATAAAGGTCAACTTTCACCATCTTTATAAACTTTTTCATGCAATTTAATAGTTTCTAAATTACAACAATAATAATAACTACGTCACAGTCGCAAACAAGTTAGGATGTGTATCGTCACTGTCCATATTGTTCCACTTAAACCCGTCTCAATCTAATATTATGAAAAAAAATTAGTTTAAAATTTTTCTGTATATGCTTCTTTTCTTCTTTATTCTTACTGTTTTAATGTAAAGTTAATGTAGGTTTAATTATGTGTAATGTCATGATTAATCTTACAACTAAAGTTTGGTGGTTGTGTTACATCTTTTTGGTGCTCCATCAATCAATAGCTATAGCTAGCTTGCTTAGAAATATGTTTTGTGCAACTTGAGATCTCATCATTGAAATAGTATCTTCTTTTTTCTTTTCCATTTGGCCCATCTATGGTTAAGATATTAGTATAAATTTGGCCAGATTATTTTCATTTTTCTTCATCAATTCATTTAATCCGTTCTTTCTATTTTCTTGATCATAGAATCAAAGTTCTGTTTCAGAGGAAGAAAAAATGGCAGGCAGTGGTCTTAGCATTAAGGAAAGTTTGGAGGAATCCATTTTGGCTCATCCAGATGAAATTTTGGCTCTCAAGTCAAGGTACATTACTGCATAATAATATTAAGAACTAGATGCAGATTCAAGATTTTGTTACATTTTTTAAATTATAAGTTTAGAATCTAATATTTGTTAGCGCTTGTTTTCTTATTATCTTGTTGTTGTTACTGCTACTGCTTTCTGTTCATCTTTTCTTGAGCCGAGCGTTTATCGGAAACCTCTCTATTCTCAAGGTAGCTGTGTATACACTAGCCACTACCCTCCTCAGACCCTACTTGTGGGATTTACTGGGTTTTTTGTTGTTGTGGGAGCCTTGGCGCAACCGGTAAAGTTGTTGCCATGTGACCAGGAGGTCACGGGTTCGAGCCGTGGAAACAGCCTCTTGAAGACATGCACGGCCGCACGGGAGTGTTTTTTTTTTGTTGTTGTTGTAATCTAATATTTGTTAGAATTTTACTGATTTTTCACATATATTTCTATGTCCATGTCGAAAATACTATAGCTCATGTTACCTAAGTACAGTAGTACCATTGTTTTTAGTAATTGTTTTGGTTTTGGCACAGGATTGAAACTGAAGGGAAAGGGGTAATGAAACCAGTTGATCTCTTGAACCATTTGATTTCTGTTACAAGCAAGACAAATGGAGTAAATGTTGCAGCTAGTGCACTTGTGGAAGTTCTCAGTTGCAGCCAAGAAGCTGTGATTGTACCACCAAAATTAGCACTGGCAGTACGTCCGAGGCCCGGTGTGTGGGAGTACTTGTCACTGAATCTTAAGACAAAGAAAGTGGCTGAATTGAGCATTCCTGAATACCTTCAGTTGAAAGAGAATACTGTTGATGAAAGGTAAAGTATTAGTCTGCGATTTCGCTTTGTGAAAGTTGAAGTTTCTTTGTTTGGATTCTTAATGTTTTGTGTCTCAATTATGTTATACAGTGGAAACATCTTGGAGCTGGATTTTGATCCATTTACAACTGTTACACCACCAAAAACACTTTCTGACTCTATTGGCAATGGTTTGGAGTTTCTTAATCGCCACATTGCTTCGAAAATGTTTCATGATAAGGAGATTTCCAAGTGCCTCCTTGACTTTCTCAGAAACCATAACTACAAAGGAAAGGTAGTAAAAGAAGTGTTCTGTTGATGAAGTTGTATGATTATGTGTGTATTTCTAACTATTTCAATTTGAAAACAGTCATTGATGGTGAAAGAAAGCATTCAAAGCCTGGAAAGTTTCCAACTTGTTCTGAAAAAAGCAGAGGAATATTTGCACACACTGAATCCAGAAACTCCATACTCTAAATTTGAATCCAAGTTTGAAGAGATTGGCTTGGAAAGAGGATGGGGAAACACCGCTGAACGCGTGCAAGACACCATCAGTCATCTTTTGCATCTCCTCGAGGCTCCTAATGCATCTTCTTTGGAAAATTTCCTTGGTAGAATCCCATTGGTCTTCAATGTTGTGATTCTCACACCACATGGTTATTTTGCTCAAGATAATGTCTTGGGATATCCTGACACCGGTGGCCAGGTTTGTGTCCAATATAACATATACAGAAATTTTGCATTCTTGATCAAGTTCTTTATACCATTTGAACCAACATTCTTTTTTTTTGGGTTGTGAAATGTTGAATAGGTTGTTTACATTCTTGATCAAGTTCCAGCTATGGAGCGTGAGATGCTTCATCGTATGAAGCTTCAAGGACTCGACGATATCATCCCTCGCATCCTTGTTGTAAGTGCCCTTAATGTTCCTGGTTTGGTTTACCTCTAAATGAAATTGATTTTCTGGCTTTCTAACTTTTTTGGGTTAATCTTTTTGTTGTTGTTTTATATCAGGTAACAAGGCTGCTGCCTGATGCAGTAGGAACCACTTGTGGCGAGCGGATGGAGAAAGTGTATGGGGCAGAACATTCTCATATAATTCGTGTTCCATTTAGAACTGAGAAAGGAATGTTGCGCAAATGGATCTCACGATTCGAAGTCTGGCCATACATGGAAACTTTCACTGAGGTTGGAACATAAAAACAAATAAAAATCATTGGAATGTTCTTCTGCATTTGAAACTGTCTTACTAACTAAAGACTCATTTTTAAATTAATCATCAGGATGTTGCAGAAGAACTTGTCAAAGAATTGCAAGCTAAACCAGACTTGATAATTGGAAACTACAGTGAGGGAAATCTTGCTGCCTCTTTGCTTGCTAAGAAATTTGGAGCTACTCAGTGTACTATTGCTCATGCCTTGGAAAAAACTAAGTATCCAAACTCTGATCTTAATTGGAAGAAGTTTGATGACAAGTATCATTTCTCAAGTCAGTTCACTGCTGATCTCTTTGCCATGAATCACACTGATTTCATCATCACCAGCACTTTCCAAGAAATTGCAGGAAGGTACAAGCAAATGCACACCATCATACTATTTCATATTTTTACCCTAGTTTATACTTTTTCCATTCACCGACCCCGACTTGTTTAGGATTGAGCCATAGTTGTTGTTGTTGTTGTTTGTTTATACTATTTCCATTTGCCGACCCCAACTTGTTTGGGACTGAGACATAGTTGTTGTTGTTGTTGTTGGTTTGTTTATACTTTCATTCGCTGATCCCAACTTATTTGGGACTGAGGTATAGTTGTTGTTGTTGTTTGTTTATGCTATTCCATTCGCCGATCCTGACTTGTTTGGGACTGAGGCATAGTTGTTGTTGTTTGTTTATACTCTTTCCATTTTGTTTGGGACTGAGGCATAGATTATTCATTATTGTTTGTTTTTACGGTTTCCATTGATATTGGAACATTTGTTATTTGCAGCAAGAACACTGTAGGACAGTATGAGAGCCATACTGCTTTTACCATGCCTGGATTGTATCGAGTAGTCCATGGAATCGATTCGTTTGATCCAAAGTTCAACATTGTCTCCCCTGGGGCTGATATGTCAATCTACTTCTCTTACACTGAGAAGGAGAAAAGGCTAACCAACTTCCACCCGGAAATTGAAGAACTCCTCTACAGTCCTGTTGAGAATAAGGACCACTTGTTAGTCTCCTTTATTTCATTCATTTATCTACACCTTTTTTCAACAGATTGATTGATTGGTTCTTATCAACGTAAACAGATGTGTGTTGAAGGACCGGAACAAGCCAATTCTCTTTACCATGGCAAGGCTAGATCGCGTGAAGAATCTAACAGGGCTCGTGGAATGGTATGCTAAGAATGCAAGGCTAAGGGAGCTCGTTAACCTTGTGGTTGTAGGCGGAGACAGAAGGAAAGAATCCAAAGATTTAGAAGAGCAAGCAGAGATGAAGAAGATGTATGATCTTATCGAAACGTACAACCTGAACGGCCAATTCAGGTGGATTTCTTCCCAAATGAATCGTGTGAGGAACGGAGAACTTTATCGATACATTGCAGACACGAGGGGTGCTTTCGTTCAACCAGCATTTTACGAGGCATTTGGTTTGACAGTTGTTGAGTCTATGACTTGTGGTTTGCCAACTTTTGCTACTTGTAATGGTGGACCATTTGAGATTATAGTGAATGGAAAATCCGGTTTCCATATTGATCCTAATCAAGGTGACAAGGCTGCAGATATGTTGGTCAATTTCTTTGAAAAATCTAAAGAAGATCCAAGTTATTGGGATACTATTTCTAAGGGTGGTCTGCAGCGTATTCTTGAAAAGTAAGCTTTTGCATTTGATTAGCACAAGTGCAAAACCAAGATTTTACTTTTGAACAAAACTAAAACTAACCCTTTTTTTATTTTTATTTTGCTAGGTATACATGGCAAATTTATTCACAGAAAGTGATCACATTATCTGGGATTTATGGATTCTGGAAATATGCAACCAAGAATGACAAAGTTGCTAGTGCGAAGAAGCGCTATCTTGAAATGTTTTATGAACTTGGATTTAAGAAATCTGTAAGTGTCACTTTTATAGGGAGCCTAGGAGCAACGGTAAAGTTGTCTCTGTACAACCTATAGGTCACGGGTTCGAGCCGTAGAAGCAGCCACTAATATTTGCGTTAGGATAGGCTGTCTACATCACAAATCCCATGGGGTGCGGCCGTTTCTCGAATCCTGTGTGAACGAGGGATGCCTTGTGCACCGGACTGCCCTTTTTTAAAAATGTCACTTCTGTATTTTGTTTGTGCTTGTTTATAAAGTTTGGAAATCTGTTGCTAATTTGTAGATTTGTTGGTTGTGTATTTCAGGCTGAGAAAGTTCCATTGGCTATTGATGAATAGTTGAAGAGGCAAAAGCATCAACAAGAAGATGGAACATATAATGAAGAAGAGATTGTTGTTTCTTTTTAAATTTTTTTCAAATCTTTTGCTTTCTGAATGCAATTCCTTGTCCTAAATGCCCTTTCAATGGAGGGTTTTATCTTTCATGTTTTGTTTGAACTTTTGGGAAAAATTGTTTCGACTTGTGCTTTTTTGATTAATGAAAGTCTAAATTTCTACTTAGTTCATGCATTATTGCTTCCTGCCTTCCTTTTTTTTAATCTCAAAAGGCCAGTAATTCTAGTTTTGGCCAAAAGCATCAATAATACCATGAAGTAGAGAAACTCTATATCTTAGACGAATCACAACCTATGTCGCTCGGACTCTCCGAACATGTGACCGGATACGTGTCGGATCCTTCAAATATAGTGTTTTTTTGAAGGGTCCGACACGAATGCGACTACATTTTGGAAAGACCGCACAACGAACTAATGGTAATTAAAGACTATATCAATAATATTTCCTTGCTTCTAGTAGCAAGAAGTAGCCGCCTTTCTACCTCTTGTATGTATTTAGTATCTACAGCTTGTTGGGGTTCTCTTTTACAATTTTCCTTGACAAAAAGACATGCCTTTCTCTAAGAAAAACTATACTTTCAAGATGAAAAAGACGAGTATATGAAGCTGAAAAAGAGTATTTGGAACTTGAAAGTCGAATTTGTGTCTGGACAATGATTAGACTTGGAAAAATAGTTGAAGTTTTTGCAGTATTTTCCACTTGAAATACTCTTCAAACAAATTATTCAACTTCAAATTCTCTATTTCAAATTGAAGTTAAGACAATGGACCAAATTAATATAAAAACAAACATAAATTTGGAAATAATGAAGCAACAAGAACAATAACATACCCAGTAATATCCCATACTGTGAGGTATGGGAAGAGTAGTGTGTACGCAGACCTTACCCCTACCTTGTGAGGATAGAGAGGCTATTTCCAATAGACCCTCGGCTCAAGAAAGCATAAGCACCACATTAATGAAAATATAGACAAGAGACTATATAAAAGCAGATCCTAATATATTCTCGTTTGTGGCTTCGCACACATTTCTGTTCTATTAACTAATCCTGTTCTTACATGAGTAGCATGTGAAAAATCAACCGGACAATGATTTCCATACAGTAGGTGTAGGGCCATACTTAAATTCTAATAGACAGGGTAAAGTGGAAACACTTGATGCTGTATACTTCATACAAGAAGCTTGATTCACATAATTATACTCGATAAAAAAGAATGAATCTAAGATTAGAAGTTGGCAGGAAAGGAAAATGAATTTAGAAATGGAATGACTTTTTCTTCATGATTGCAGAACTTCAGTGGTAAATGATTTATGCATCTTTCCTTGCAGTCGAAAAGAAGAATTTACATGTATAGGTGGTATAAGGTGGGAAAAGAGGTTTCTTGAAATTCCCATTTACACTTTTTACTTTGCTACAAAATTTGCCTCATTTGTACAATTATAGTAACTTAAGTTTACTTAAGGAGACGCTTCCTGGTAACGTCCACTGCTACAGTCATTGCTTCAAGTACAACAATCTCAGCCGCGTATTCCAGTATAAGCAAGCCTAACTATGTGCCGAAGAAGTGGCAAAAGCAACCAACATTTCCAGCTTGCTTAAAGATGCAGGTCGTATTGGCTACACGTCAACCAATCTTGCCAATAATAGATAGTTACATACATGTTTATTCCTTGATTTTTCTGGCTGTTTTCTTCCTACGAAGAGGCTCCCGGGGGTACAAAAGTATCGCCAGTGACAAAGCGAAGGCAAAACCAACTACTCCACTAAATGGTTGAGCTGGATAAGATCCCGTGAACCATGGAGGGAACTTTGGTTGATAAGTCAAGAAACCCCCAGTGTGTAAGATATAACTAGAAGCCAGTATCCCTGAACGCAGCCCAATTGGAAGGAAGAGGCTTCCTTGGCTTCTTTGTCGAACACCAGCAAGAGTCAGTGACAACAGCCACAAACCAGGCACTGCCCATGGTGACCTGAAAAGCAATTTTAGAGTATGAAACAAACTCACCTTGCTGGAATTTCATTTGCATATAGCATTAAGAAAAAGCAATCAGTCCAACAGAATAAAAGTTTTTGGGGTGGGAAGAGAGGGTACATCCAAAGAGGCAAGATAGACAGGAGGCACATGTATAAAGACATGCGAGCACTAGACAGAATTAAGCAAATACAGGGAAAATATTCTCAGGAAACCCTAATTCAATCATTCAATTATTCATAAGTTACGAAAGACAGAAATTGGAAGCTCGAAGGGCAATTAACCTAAAAACTCAGGATAAGTAGATCAAAGCCCGAGTGCATAAGCAGATCAAGAATGAGGGCGCACCTTTACCTTATTAAAAAAAAAAAAAAGAATGAGGGCGCACCTTTGAAACAAAGCAAACGCAAGTCCAGAAACTATGATTCCCCGATAATATCCCAGGTCAACAGCAATTTCATCAGGCAACCATGACCTGAAAAGAAGTTCCTCAACAGTGGCAACGCCTGTTGCAGTTGCAAGTCCTTGAACAAATAAAACAAACATCCGACCATACACCTTTAACCAGGTTAAAGCTGCTGACGAGGTTGGAGGAACCACAGGCAAACAGAAATGGGCACAGCCAATTAAGGAGTTCACAGAATGTATTAGTAAAACAAGAACAATTCCTCCAAATAAACCTTTCAGATAATTCTGGCCCTGCAAGAAAGGCAGGAAGCATCTGAGTAATGCAAGTTAAAATGGATTTTCCTTCAAAGCTTCAAATTGGTAACGTAGAGAAATACTAACATTCAAGGCTAAAATCATAAATTGATACTTGAAGAATGTTATTATAGCCCATATTATGGTCTCACAATTAAGGCGAAAAGCAGAAAATGAGGGACAACGTGAAACTCTCCCTCATCCAATCCCTGTTAGCCTGTTACCATGGACACATAAGGGAAAGAGAAAGAAAAAGAATTGTCTTGATGGAAACATTATTGCTAAAGATATGGTTTCTTTACTGAATATGATGAAAACCATGGAAGTGTACATTACATCAAATATCTGGTCCAGATTCTTTCCTATAGTGATATGCTTCATTGCATTCCAACAAAAAGAGAGGGAATTGGATCTTGCATCCATGAAGGGGTGGCAAAATTAGCCCATGAAGGGGAACTGGGCACATTTTTATGGAATGTCAAGTTTGGGCACAATAGCCCATCTAAAATTTAGTCTGATTTGGGCTAAATATGCAGGCCCAAATTGACCCATAAGAAAACTTATCAAAATATTTTAAGGTTTTTTTTTTATATGGTCATAATAAAAGGAAAAAGGTTATATTCCTTTTGTTTAGTACTCCAATTACACAAATTATAAATATAAACAAAAAAATTAAAACTTAGTTATAGTCGGGCCGGTTGGACTATGACACATTGTTTAGCCCATATTGACCCAACCCATTTAGTTGAGGAAATGAAAGGCCGGTTAACATGCTGAAGAAACGCCATACAGACTAAATGGGTATAGCGCAGGTCCTTTACTGTGTTACCAATATCAGATATTGTTGAAGTAAAGACAGAACCGGCTACTGATCTTCCAGCAAGGTGCTTCCTCAAGAAGTTGTCACTTTATCAACTTTAAAGCACTGGTTGACTTTGACAAAAAAATAAAAAACGTTTACCTTCTGCATTGACGTCACATCTAGCCCATACTGCTCAAGCGGATTCTCATAGCCACGGATCCTTTTGCCCCATAAAGTAACTAGTAAGAAAATAGACATGTAGAGGCCAACAATGCAAACGAGCTCAGCAGTCCTGGATGGCTTCTGTGTTGTCCACCTTTGCACAAGCGTGAGCAGCAACGGAACGACCACCGGTGACCATAAAACAAGCACCATACCTGCAAAAGCAAGAATCCTGGTGCAAGTTCCAGAGTCAAAGCAACATCAATATAAGGTGATGAAGGAATGTCAAGCTGAGTGAGAAATAACAGAGAGCTCAGTCTTAAAACTTGTTGACACATAGCTAAAATCTGCTGAACAGATGGATTGAAGGCACCATTGACTCTACTCACGAAAGTAACATGTCAGTGACCTCACACTCTTGAAAAGAAACTGCGACCCTGTAATTTTTAAAATTATACAGACATGTCTAATAAGGGATATGAAGCTTGCCTAACAGAAAAAGCATGCTTGAAAGTGGTTCTGAGGTAAACGGCATCTCAAGATTAGCCACACCATCCCAATAGTGATATTGAAGATCTGTAAAGAAACAGCTGAATCGCAGCTTTTTTAAAATGCAATAAGTGCATTGTGCTGGTTTATTTTACATTTTAAGTGTAGTGGTTTCTGATGCATAAATTAATAGAATAATTTTATAGAAACCACCCCTCCCCCAAAAACCCACCAAAAAGAATGAAAAAGATCGTCAAAGAGCTGCTGCTCACCAGGGATGCCAAAGGAACATACATGGTTAGTAAAAGGAAGTCCAGAAGGTAAACTACTTAACTACCTGGCCCTACACCCCCGGATTCCTAAGACAAAAAGAGCAACTATGAAGAACAAGAACTAAATTGATGAAGAAGCCGTTTGATAAATTTAAAATCAAATCTGAAGGTGAATGTCGGGGACTAGAAGTTTCTTCATTAATGTTTCCATCGAGACTAAAGAAAGAGGTAGAAGTATGGAAGAAGCCATGAAAGGGTAATCACTAAAGTAATCCGTTCACTAATGCAAAATGTAGGTATCTATTCCATGCAAGTTAAATTCACCCACCAATGCCAATAACTACTGGAAACGGTCTAAATTTGGCCTATTATCAGTTTAACACGGCAGTCTTACTATCTAATCATGTAGAAGAGTAAGAAGAAGAAATAAACAGCGGATGTATGATGATGTTTTGCATTTCTTGGAAAAGATGTCGCCTTATCCTGAAACTTACCTTTAGCTTATTTCCTTTTACACAGTAAGATAAAAATTGTTTCCTTTAATCACAAAATTAACACATACTACAGAACACATCGAGCATTGGGAGATGGGTTTGGCTTCAAAACAAAGACTTTGTCAACATTTGTAGTTAATTCTTTCATCCAGCACCTAGAACATAGATAAATGACGCAATACTTCATATCATAGTAAAATGACGCAATACTTCATATCATAGTAAAATGACGCAATACCTTACCTCTGGGCCAAAGGACGTTCAGCAATGCGCAGAAACGAGATGAGCCTGTCAGTTAGATTAATAGCACCTCGTACACCACCCCAAAGCAATGCAACTTTTGCGACCAATTTTAGAATGCCACCCTTCTGTCCCAATTCCGCCAACATTGCCACCAGCCTATTAAAATAAAAAGAGGATTTAAACTGGTTTCAATAATAACTTGAAGTATAAAAAAAAAAGCATGCTGTGAAGATTATAAGACCTTTCTTGATCCACTGCACCATCTTCTTTCATAGGCACCACAGGACCAGCTACAGACATGGCTTTTTCAGCAAGGCTTGTGACTATGTTATTGTGAGTTTTATCATTTATTTCCTCATCAAGCTTGCCCACTTCCTTGCTTTGATTTTTCTCATCCTCGAAAGGCTTGGGAGAATTCGCAAATGTTTCAGCATCCTTTAAGCACAAACATGCGAAATATTAGAAGAGTTCATATAAGATAAAATTGACACAGATAAATTAAGAATTGGGCAGTATTAATTCATAGTTTTTCTTTAAATTAAATGTAAAGTGTGACCCCCCAAATTTATTTATTTTTAAGTGTATGAAACAAGAAACAAGCCAGTTCAATTAGGATTCCACTGAATTCTTGCCCAAAATATCCATTTCATTCTGCTCAAGAAGAAGGTAAATTGTGGTCTCTTTAGGCCATTAACAACGATGAAGAAGTTCTTAGAGGACAAAAATAAGATGGATATGTCCCTAGTTCACGAGTTCACACTCCACCATATAGAGGCTATGGTTAATGCCCTCCCAATCCTTTTCCGGGGTAAATAAGGTGAAATGTGAAGAAATGCATTGTCTTCCTTGTCAAAGCAAGATATTCAATTGCGAGTTCTGGTCAATCTCTACAGCAAAATGGTGGAAAAGTAGTTTTTAGATTTCCCAAAATGCATGAGATTCATACATGCCAAGAACTATCCTAGATGGATAATGCAAAGAAGGTGATAGCTTATGATATTGAATAATAAGCAAGGTTGTCCAGTTGTTGCAACCCGCTCTAAGTACTACTATCAGCCAACCTTTTGACTTTTACCTGTTGATGGACAAGGAATGCCGATGCTCCGAGGGCTGCCGTAACAGCTCCAACCATAATATATTTTCTGTCTGAATTTTCTGAATCAGCTGCTCCCTCAACTTGGCAAAGTGGACTTTGCAATCCATAGACTTGTTTATCAGGATGCTTTTCATCAATCCACTTGTTGGCTGTTTGAATAGAATTTACTTTCCCTAGTTCACTTATTTCATCAAGGACCATCTCTTTGCTTTGGCCGCTACTGTCTACTGCATCTACATCAAAAAACTTTCTCAAAGCAGCCAGGCTGCAGCCTACAATAACTCCAACAGGCAATACCCTTCTCAAGTAACTAGTTCCCTGAACTGCTGATGAAATAGCATGCACAATATGCTCTGCCTGAAGCGTACCCACTTTCTCTGAAGTACGGTTCTTACTCTTGATAAATGAAACAAGCTCCTCTCCATGCCCTACAGCCTGAGAGATAGCATTTGCAACATGTTCCAGTTCACTGAAGAGTTTGGGCTGCATTTCCTTCATGTCTGCAGCACTTACTTTTCTTCCAACTTCGACCTTTATAGCATCCACTATAATATTTCTGAAAAATAAAGCAGATCCATTTGCAGTGTCATTATCAACTTCAACATTCTCATTAGAGTTGTTTGACATCACACATTCTTCATCAGGATCTTGGATTTCATTGTCAAATATCACATAAGATGGCTCAATAACATTATCCATATTAGTTGCTTCCCGAAGCGAATCATGCTGCATCTCCACATGAATTCTGTCATCTCCTGCAACTTCATCAGCTAAATCACTGTTACTTCCAGTCTGCTCCAAAAGTTTCCATTGTCCTTCTTCTGGGAAGTAGTCGAGAAATAAAGCTGTTGTGGTGTCTAAATCTAGTGGTTTGGTCATCACAGCCTTTGAACTTAAATAGTTTCGAAGATATTCTTTGTGAAGTGGGTCTCCATAGGAATTGGTAGACATGTAGACAGGAACAGTTTTTTGAATGTAATCCAAAGACCTAAGTGAATCCCCTGCAGGAAGCTCTCCATTGACAATTTTTTTTCTCATCTGATCACTTTCTGTGTGGCTTTCTCCACTACTTTCATGAAAATTGACGGTATCACTTTGAATTTCACCAAATACAGAGGCATCTGTTCTGTATTTTTCTTGGGAAGGTGAGCATACTTTGGTCTTCTCAACATCATCTAATTCTTGGCTATCAACTGTAGGGTGATTGTTTGAGATGGAGCTAGTATTTTGATCAAGAACCTTGTCTCTGTCCTTAAGTCCATTTTCGTCGTCCTCATTCTTGATTTCACTTTTCTTAAGTCCATCTTTATCGTCTCCATTCTTGATTTCACTTTCCGTGTTTCTTTCCCCTTCCAACTGAGTGATCATATCTTCAAGTACATGAAATACACTATTAATTGCTACCTGAGTTGAATCATCAATTCCAGTCAGGGCATCCAATGCTTGAGAAACATCAAAACTTGGTGCATTAGGAATAATTTGATTTGATTCAGTCTGCATACTTCTTTCTTCTCTTTTGACAGTATCAGAAACTTCGTTTTCCAGTACGTTGGTCTCTGAAGGGGATGCCGCAAGTGATATGTTATCCTTTGTCTGGGTGGCAGATGTTCCCTTATTCGGATCACTAGAAATATCAGCATTTTTTTCTTCCTTTTGTTGAGTAGAGATCTCTTCTTTCAAGTCCGCCTGATGTTTCCCACCATCATGCTGTACTTTGGATTGCTCGTCAATCACTTTCTCAGTGCCACCATCCACTTCAGGCGCACTTGAACTCTCAGCTTTTGACTCATTTTCCCTGTAATCAGAAGTTAGGGCAGTGTTCTCTTCAGAAAGATTTGCACTTTGATTACTCTCCACATCGTTTCTATCCTTCTTATCTAAAGCAGGAACTTCACTACCATGGCTACTCATTTCTTGAGACTGACTTGTATCTACAGATTTTTGTGCGTTCTCCAATAACTCAGGTTCTGAAACAAGGTCTTGAGAATGCTTTTCTGTGCTAGAGCCGTCATTATTAAATTCGTCTGAAAAATCACCAGCCCTCTTCTTCCCATCTGATAAGTGAGGAGTTTCACTTCCACCTTCTATACTTGAAAATCCTCCATCCTTTTCTATCTTTGACTTTACTCTAGATGTCAAGTTTGGAATATGTCCAAAACTTAGTAGTCCATCAATTTTGAGATTTGAACCGTGATTGTGCAAAATTCCAGATACAGCAGTTGTGAGCTTTCCACGAACATCATCAGGTACGGCATCTTGCAAAGCTTTCATTATTGTCTCCCCTTGACCGACAGCCATCAGGACCTGCCACAGTTTAAACAGGTAAAGTCTAGAACATATAACAGTTATGTAGCCTATCCAATGAGTAGAGTTGGCTCAGTTTACCTCCAAAAGATAAAAGCAAACTGTTTTCAACAAATTACCAAAAAGTCATAAGGTAACAGATAAGAAGTACCTTCTTCTTCTGTTCTTCTGTTAGTGTATCAGGCATTGTCACATCAAGCATATTCATAACTAGTTCTGCAGCCTGTAACACCCCTCTTTCACCATCTACAGGACTTCCAGCCTCCTCTCCTCCTGATTCTGCATCAGCAGCACTACCATTTTGTAAGGTGCTAAAGGTCTCTTGTAGCTTCTCTGTGCTCCGAAGTTCTTTTCCTGAATCTCTTCCAAATCTCGCAGCGGTATCTCCTCCTTCAAATATTTGCAGTGAAGGATCTAGGGAGTAACCATCTAAAGCATCTGAGTTAGGAAGATCCAAGAGCTTGTTTGATCTAAAACTTGGATAAGATGGTTCACGCACAAGAGTAAGACCCTTGGATGGATTAATGGTAACATCAACATCTTTCAGAAGAGGATGACGACCCTTCAAAAGTCCGAGCTCCGCAGCTGTGAGCCACTGCAGACGAATTTTGGGAACCAAAATAAATAGGGAGTATGGAGGAGAAAAAATGAAACCATCACAGATAACAGTCACGATCCTCACCTCAATAGTAAGATGCTGGCACCAAGTTAGCGTTGATCTGCCCTTTGTCGTTTCATCATGTGGAAAATAAGAGCACAACAGTAGGCTTGTATATGGATTTTCTGCTATCGAACTGCGTGGAACAGAGAACAAGGGAACTGACCCTTCATCGCTCTGAAAATCAATGAAACCAAGAAGTTCACGATTTGTCCCAATTTATAATCAATTTTCAGGACAATGCACATAGAATAAACCATGTTGAAACTTGAAAATTAGTTCTGGATACAGATATTTAACTATACTATTTCTGCTTGCAGCTGTTAACCAATTTCAAGCCTGCAGGTGCTCTCTTGAAAAAGTATAGCAACATCGTCTTTCTCTTTTTATTGACACCAGACCACGACGATTTAAAATTATCATGGAAGGACCACAAAATATTGTAGTGTAGCCTTCAAGAAAATTTAACTTTTCAGAGCATTGTCCATTTCCCATTATGTTCTTCCCTTTACCTTCATATACAGGGGGTCAAAATAAGCATGCATGCTTCACAGCCTTATTTAAGCATTGTCCATTTTCTCCTTTTTTTCCAATAAACTTCTCTTCATCTTACTATTATATGTCTGTCACATATGGGAAATATTTTTTCCCTTGCTACTCTTCCTTAAACACCTTGATTGTTCTTTCACATTCTGCAACTCACACTATTCCTTTTGACCTTCAAAGTTTCAAGTTTATCTGTAATATCAAGGGAAAAAGAGGTGCTTTGAACATTGACCCAAGAAAAAGAGATGCTTCGAACATCAATAGCTTCTGATCTTGAAAGTTCAAATGTTTGCTCACAGGAGACTCAAACTCCTCAATGTAATCCATGTGTATCATCTCCTTAGCTAATTGAGCTGAAACTTGAGATGAAGATTCTGTAGCTCCTCTCCTTGTATTTCTCCCCAAAGTAAAGCAATAAGTTTTCTTAGAATCCCTTTAAAATACAGGCTCAAGACTAGAAATTGGGTTGGGATGAATAACTAAGCATAGCAGAATTTGGAACTATTTCCTGCTCATTATTATTCAAGCTGTTCACTGAACCTATTCGAAGTGTATTGACAGTGCTGCAGGGAGCAGGTCTTGGTACGAACAAACATCATGGTGGTCATTGATAACAACTAAGAAGCAAAAGGTCGTTGGTATGGAAGGGGAGGGGCATTCAGATAAAACTTAAAGAAATCAGATTGGATGGACAGAAGTGTCCCTATTTTGCAAAGTTAGAGGACTTTTGAGCTGTGTTGCTCGGACTCTCCGAAAATGTTTCCAATCCTCCAAAAGTAGTGTATTTTTGGAGGATCGACACGGCTGCCGCCGCATTTTGGAGAATCTGCGGTAATATAGGTTTTTGGTTAATTCCTCTAAAAAGCAAAATGGCCATTCAAAACATTACCTGGATAAAAAGAAGAGGAATCTTTACTTTGCCAACCACATCCCTTGTACTGGATTTTGCATAGAAATCTTCGATAGAATTAAATCCATAAGATACCATTGATATTGCTTTCTCAAAGTCCCGGACAGATGTCGCGAAAAGAGCATTTTCAACATCAAAGCCTTTTCCATGACCTTGAAAGAGTTCCTGCATGCATCTTGTAAATGTTAAAGAGTTGTCAAGCTTCTATGGAACACTTAAACATAGGGCAACAACCTTCAGAGCACTGCCTCATATAACAAGCTGAACATGATCGGAAGGCCATGAAACATGCGTCAAATGAAAACTTGTTAATCCTACAGTGACAGCTTTATGTAAAGGCAGAGTCTCTACCTTGTTCGATTGCAATATATCTACTAAGCCACGTGTGAGCTTTTGGTCCATAGCAATGTGACAAGGCGTGGCTCTTGTTGCCTCCTCTAGGTCAAAAGGATTGTTTATGCAAGTAGCAGCTGTAAGAGGTGTTTTTTCTCCAACTTCAGCCAGATACTTTGTCAACATGTTGGCTCCATAACCCCAGCCCACACTCATTATTGTTGACCACGGCCTTTTCTTGTTGACAAATTGGACGGCTATGGAGATATCATCGCTGTCAGCAGCTGTAAATAACCTACATAAATAAAGTAGTCATCTGTTCTTCCATTAGTTTATTACAAGTGACATGCTGAATGGCCATAACTAGAAGCAACTATTTTTTAACTATCCCGAAGCTAAACCACATGATTGGCATTTAAATCAGTGATTTGTTCGATCAATTCAAAAAAAGAGAAGGACTTATCTCCTTTCTTAACTAGATATAGATACATGATTTGAACTTTATGGGGTTGTGTTCGGGATTCATCCACAGTCTTTTGGTGGGTTCGAAAAGTATTATTTGTACTTAACTAGTGAAGCCAAAGCTATTCTGACCAACCCATAACATCTACTCCCTCCGTTTAAAAAAGAATGAAACTATTTCCTTTTTCGTCCATTTAAAAAAAATGACCCATTTCTAAATTTGGAAAGAATGTAACCTTAAACTTCTCATTTTACCCTTAATGAGACAATTTATAACCACACAGTATTGTTTTGGACCACAAGTTTCAAAAGTTTTCTCTTTATCCTTGAACTCCGCGCCCAGTCAAATAGGTTCAAATTTAAAATTGAAATGGAGGGTGTACACTACATCCACCCATGTTCTAAACTAATAAGTTTTGCACATAATGGTAAGTAGGAAAAGGCTATCAAGAGTGCTAAGTAAAACCTACAGTACTCCTTTCTTATTTTGACAACAAGCTATTGTTACACATAAATTGTCTGTAACAGCACCTAGTTAGTTCGGATGCGAGAAACGGAAATAGTTCTGCATTCAGTTCATAACAGGATGGTAATGCAAAATCAGCTGCATTTAAAAGAACCAAAGGAGGAACAATACAAGTACAAACACATGATTACTAGTAGTTGAACGAGATTGCAATTTCTCACCGCGCAGTAGTCAACGGTGAACCAGCACAACCTCTAGGATTCATGACAAGAGGGAAACATCCTCTCCTTAAACTCTCAACAACAAATGCTCTAATATTCTTATCCATACTTCCCTCAGTTGTTCCCGGTACAATCACAATCGTAGAATCCAATCCATATTCTTCTTCCAAATCCAAATTCGCTGGCCAATCAAGCGACACGACTCCCCCATCCTCCGTACTCAAACATACTCTCTGATACACCAACTTTTCATCATCACAAGTACTCTCATAATCATCCCTCACCTGAATTTTCCCACTATTTAGCCTCACAAAATGCCTGTCTTCCTTCACAAGCCTCTCGTTCACCTCCTCCATAAGTTCACTATCCCGAAACGAAATTGACGGACAACGTAGTACTACAAACCGATTAAACGGCGTCGGACTAGTGAATAAGATCCATTCTCCGAGGTCCGAAACAGTAGTTTCTAGAAGTTTTACTGAATTTTGCGATTGAGATAAGTGAAGAGCAAAACCAGAGATAAAACCTAGGGCAGGAGCAATTAAATCGAGTGAATTTACAGAAGGAAATTGAGAAACTATGTTTTGAAATAGATTTTCTAATGGCATAGGATTAAAATTCCGAATTGCGAGAATTGTATGATAATCATTCCGTTTCAACTTCCGATGCTTCCATCGGCGATTAAGTGTTGTTCTTCTACTGCGAACACTGAGATTTCTCTGAAACGTTGAAGGAAAGTGAAAATAACTGCTACTACAGGAAAAGCTCATCGAATTTTCGTTGCATATAAGCAAAACTGGATCTTCTGGATTGAAATTTGGGGTTGAAGGTGGAAGTAGAAAGCTCGAGAAGCAGAGAAGAGAAGGAGAAATCGGACGGTGGACAATAACGGAATAGGAAAGTGAAAATGAGGGCTCGTGGGCCAAAATTTTGGGAGTTCGGTTACGGTTGAAAATGGAGTCGGTGGGACCCGCTTCACCACACAGCGCGCGAAAGGATCCTTACGTGGCGGAAAAGCATGCCGTTGCTTAAGTTATCAACTTTCAAACCATATATTTTCGTAAAATACTATTCCCTCCTCTCAAATTTGCGTGAACATGTTTCATTGGACACGAAGTTTAAGAAAAAATTAAAAAAAATTGAATTTGTAGTTCTAAACAAGTCAAAAAAGGGTTCAGAGTATTTGTGTGATTATAAAAATTTTTCATTAAGGGTAGAAAGTTTAAGCTAAATTATTTCCAAATTTATAAAAGGGTCATTCTTTTTAGAAACAAACCAAAAAGGAAATGGGTTCACATAAACTGGAACAGAGAGTGTATTTTTAGAGTGGAGAAAAAGTTTTCTCGAAATCGATTTTTATGTTGTGTTGCATTTCAGATACCAGCCTAAAAATATCGAAACAAACTAGGCTGGTTTAAAGAGGTTTGACTGTATAACTTAAAAATACCGTAGACATACTTTTTTTTTAACTTCGCGATGCTATTCTCTTTCAGTTTCTTTACCTTTAAAATTGGATAACAATTAAAATTTATAATGTGTTTTTAAGGACACGTGATTTCACCTAATACTAAATGATAAATATGAAGATCAAGAACAGAAATTAACAATAAAGTAAAGCAAACCAATGTTGAAATGCAATTCAGCCCTCGAGCTAGTGTGCCCTTGAACTGACTGGTACTATAGTAATGAAGTATATAAAATGAACTGATGAACAAGAGAGTATAAGCAAAAGAGAGAATGTTATATTGCATTGATATGCGAGAGTAATGTGTCTTACAAATGAATAGAACTCCTCTTTATATAGTAGATGAATTCTACTTATGGTATAATTCTAATTACAGAAGGGAATCTCATGATTAGCTAGATAACCATCCCTAATTTGATCTGTTCCGAGATTTCCGCCATGATTGTTGACCAGTCACATATATCTCAACTTCTATTATTACGCTATCTTCGGTCTATGTTCGATGTCTACCTTGTTTGGTCTCGATTCTTACTAGTCCCTATCTCGATAAATACCTCAAATTCCGAATTCGGTACCTTTTTCTCGTGCCTAGGTCTGATCTACTACGGAGCCGATATTCGATACATCTCATTGGTCTCGGTCAATCAGTAAAATCGGGTGGGCCCGATTCGAACTGTATACAGATAATCCCCTTATTTTTTTGGAGTGTAATAACAAGAACCGAATTGAGCCTTCGATTTTTACCTCGATCTGTCATGGCGTCACTTCCGTGATGTAAGCGACAGGCGTGACCGAAACGTCCCGCCGATACAGTTCCCCAGGTATTTAGTGTGTCAGTTGGTGGTCAGCCACTAGTGGTTTCGAACCGTCGTCGTGAAACCCATAAATAGGCCTCTTTTACACTCTTTCAAACTTTACCTTCAAGCTTTTCTGCTCTAACCTTCAAAGTTCTTTGCAATTTTTCAAGTTTTTCATCCGCAAATCTACAAGTTCCACCGTTAACCTCTTCTTAAAATACCAAAACTTATCATCTTCATCCATCTTTAGACTCAAAACTAATGGCGAAAACGTCAAAAACTGTGTCTCATAAGGAAACCACTTCATCCTCTCAACCGGACGGCGGGAAAGCGCTGATAGATCCATGCCTTGAGGAATGTATTCCCGGGGAGTGTGTTATCAGCTCCGATTTCAAGATCGAGAAAACTTCGTCGCTCCATGGTCGTTGCGAGCGGTATTGAAATACATATGCTCGATACCTAAGAGCTTCCTTGAAAAAGTGAAGGAGGACTGCAACTGGTAGAATAAGGAGGTCGTGATACCAAACCCCGAGGAAGATATTACTACCCACGTGGAATGGTACTTGAGTGTTTACACTTACCCTTTCACGTTGGTTCCCCTCGACCCAATCATCGTGGACTTCTGCAGAAAGTACCAGGTGACTCTCGGTCAAATTTATCCCTCCTTCTGGAGGATCGTCATATTGCTCTGATTTTTCTCGAGCAAAGTCGACGGGCTCCCCTTCCCGACTTTACCGAGGTGGGTTAATATAGCTTCCAACGTCGAGCCACCAAAGATTTCATCTCCAACATCGACAAAGACAAGGATCGGGGCTGGATAGGTCGGTTCGTCAGGGTGAAGACCTCGGACCTGATTTCAGCCGAGAAGATGCGATTCCCCGAGAGGTGGAATATGAAACGTAAGTACGATCCCGATATTAGTTTCTATTTGTTAATTTGTTTCTCCTAATTCTCTTATCGATACTCTTTTTCGATCCAGCCGTTGCCTGGATGCCAGGTGTCATCCCTGACCTTAAGAGCTGGGTCAGGGACCTAGTCTCAACCTCAACGTATGCTGAAAGCGCATGGCGCGACTTATCAAAGGGCCGATGGGAAGCCAAAAATCATGGTAAGACCCTTTTATGTACTTGATGATTTTGTTAAAACGTTCTTTCCACGTTTATTCAATTTCTTTTCCTGCAAGCCTCGGAAAAGATGCAGTCGTGAGGCCCCCATCTGGTGAGGAAGAGGCTTCCACCGCGGTCCTGAAGCCGGTAAAGGAGAAGAAGAAGAGGATCTCGGCCTCTGAGGATCTAGAGCCCAAGAATAGAGGGGCTCGTAAGCCCAGGAAGAACATTATCCTTTTGACCGAAGAGTCAGTTCGAAGCCTCAAGGAGAAAGATAAAGAAGAGGAAGAGGACGAAGACGATTCCGGGTTGGTGGCCCAAGTGAAGATGAACGCCAAGACCCCAAATGCCACTGAGCCGGTGAGGGTTGAAAAGATTCTGCCTCGATCCGAGGGGTTTCAAAAAACGACTTGGGCGAAGTCCCCGAGTTGTCGAAGACTGAAGATGCCTCCTGCCGAAGTGAGCAAACGGCGGGTACGGTTGAAGGGGCCGGTTCCGAGGCCCTTCGAGATGAAGAGAACGCTCCAAGTGACCCACTTGGGGCAATAGAAATTGGAGGCTCCCCGTCGCTTCCTTTGTTCTCTGAGGGGATGATTTAGGAGGCTCGGGCATTGAAGACCCCTTCCATAGAAGAAGCCCACGGAGCCTCTGTACTCTATCAGGAGGCATTTTCGAAATCCTGAGCAGAGCTGAGGCCGATCTTCAAAGGCTTACAGAGGAGAGAAATTCCCTTTAACTTCTCAGTGGGCAAAAAGAAGAAGAGATCAAGAATCTCCAAGCTGAGTTATCCGTGGATCATAAAGAACAAACTGACCTGATTGAGCAGGTAATGAAAATCATAGAAGCTCATGGCATCGGTTCAGAAACGATGGCTAACACTTCAATCTCATAGGTTCAGTAAAAGCTCGAGATAATCGAACATTTTTGTAAAGAGGTCAAACCGGTAAAGGCAGAGACTTTGAGATGGAAGCAAAATATGGACCGCCTTGCCTCAAAAAAGGAAGCTGCTCGAGCCCAATTGTCATCGGCTGAAAACCAACTTCAAGGCATGAAAGAAAAGAGCTTGACACAGGTCAAGAAAATAGAGGAGCTCGAGGCTCGGTTTGCCGCCGAACTTGAAAAGGCGAAATCTGAGGGTGAAAAGGCTAAGGCCGATACGGAGGCGATCGTGGCCGTCTACCGGTCTGATGCTGAAGCTTCTCAAGCCCAAGCAAGAGAAACTATCGAGGTTTCCCAAACTTGAGCACATTGGGTTGTCGAGCTCTCCAAGTTCCAATCTCTGAGGGAAACCCTCGAGGAGATCCATGCCCGAGGTTTCGATCTCATTGACGAGATAATAAAGGACAAAGAGCACGAAGCCGATGCTAAGGCACTTTCCTCCTTCGATGATGATGATGACACCAGGAGCGATAGCGGGGGGGAGCCCATGGAGAAGAAGCTGCCCACAAAGAAAATTTTAGGATTTTTCACTTTTGATCTTTTGTGTAGGATCCTGATCGGACCTTGTAAATATTCTCATATATATATAAAAAAAGATTTATTT
The DNA here is from genome assembly GCA_005239505.1 of Nicotiana paniculata. Taxonomy (NCBI): domain Eukaryota; kingdom Viridiplantae; phylum Streptophyta; class Magnoliopsida; order Solanales; family Solanaceae; genus Nicotiana; species Nicotiana paniculata. The sequence goes on along the minus strand of ML307694.1, from coordinate 19,793 downwards.
CCTTTCCGGCTTGTCTTTATTCCATTTTCTGCCTTGTGAAAATTTTGTTTCATTCATGCCTTATGAAAATTTTGTTCATAAGTTCGAGGCTTAGGCAATTTGATCGAAGCCGGACTAGTGTAGTTTTTATAATCGAGTGGGTACTTGCTCCAACTCGAATTAGGGTGATCCTTAGGTTTTAGTTGAGTGAGGATGATTTCTCAAACTCAAAAATAAAATGGCTTTTAGGCTCTTGAATTAGGCCGATACGACCTTAGTAAAAAAGAATGACTTTTCCCCCTTTTCGCCTTGAAAATTTTATTGTTTAATCATATAAAATATGTTATGACTTATCATGAAATAAGGAATTTGTTCGAGAGTTCGAACGATTCTGTACCCATTAGGGTTTTCGAGGGTCGATATTATCAAGACCCTTTGTTTCATAATGCCTTAACATGAAATAAAGAATTTGTTCGAGAGTTTGAATGATTTTGCACCCATTAGGGTTTCGAGGGTCAATATTATCGAAACCCTTAGTAATTCAGTCGAGGGTAGCCTTTTTAACTGGTTTATGAAAATATTCGAAGGCAAGTTTTATAACGGAAACCGGACGTCTCTGAACCGTCTTAATTCGGTCGTGGACTTTTATTTGGGATTTGACTCTTAGGATTATTTTCCCGTTTCATTTCGAGCTTGATCGAAGTATGAGTCCCCGAGTGGGATAGTCCCCGATGGGGGTGACCGTAGCATATAAAAATCAAGGATTTCCTTTTAAGGTCTTACGATCTCGAGGTTTTAATTATACGATCATGTACATTTTACGGATGGCAGCCCCCGAGTGTGGGGTTAGTCTTTTGAACTTCAATTACGATTGGCCCTTAAACATGTTTGCACAATAGATCAAGAGTATGAAAGAATCAAATTTTTCTAAGGCATGAAATATTTAGCAAGGAAAAAATATTTCTCTTAATAGATGATTATACATGCGTACATGTTTAATGTTAGGGCTCGAGTAACCTACATGGGCACGTCTCATTCGACCGTTTGTCCCTTACAATATTTACCTATCGAGACCCTGTTGATACGAAGTACTTTCCTTATAACAAATTTCACATTCAAAGGTGATGTCCCCCACTATTTGAGGTTGATGGTAAAGAAGCCTCTGATACTGTATTGCTCTAAGTTAGCACGAACAATGGCTGCCTCGTTAAAAACCTCGCTGGAAAAACCAATTTGGGACAAAAATCGGTCTAAGGGAAAAAGATTACAACGCGTGCTTTCAGACCTAAGGACTTCGTGTTAAAGGATCCATCGACGTCCTCGATCGAACACCTGCAATTGATTAATTTAAAACATAAATGAAAATGAAGAAGGTCGTATCTTAGCAGTAATATCATTTGAGGAGTGATATATTTCAATTGTTTGGTAGTTGCTCGTCGTTCATCGTACCAAGCTTGTAGGATCCTTTTCCGATGATGTCGAGGACCTGATATGGTCCCTCCCAATTTGGTCCAGGTTTTACTTCATTCGGGTTTCGAGTGTTGAGGGTGAATTTTCTCAGAACTAAGTCCCCGATTTTAAAGTGTCAAAGATTGGTTCTTCGATTGTAATACCTTTCGAGCCGTTGTTTCTGTCTGGCCATTTGACTTATGCCTAGGCGAGTATCTAATGGGGTCGAGAGCCTAGGACTAGCTTGTTATGATAGCCTTCACACATAAATACTCACTCTATACCTCTCGATAGTTTGAATGACTTCGCCCGATTTAGCTTTCTCAAGCCCAAATGGGTGTTCAAGCAATGCAAGTGAAATTGGCTCAAGTCGGGTATTACTATCTATAGGTTTAACCCTTTAATTGGGGCTATCAATCTCTTGAATTCACCTCAATTCCTTGTTAGCCTATTTTTCCTAGCATTGGGCCCACTCTCTCAAGAAGAGCCTAAGTAAAAAAGGCACGAATCAGCATTTGCAACCACCAATTCTACAGTTAAAGCATGAAATAAACTAGATATCATTAACCCATAAACAATTAAGCCCTAAAATTAAAGACCCATTAAATACTCACACTAGGGTTGGGTCACAACCCTAACTATGGGGTCTAGCTACTCATAATAATGGTAGAAATCAACGATGGAGATGTAATATAAGCCATAAAATTCAAATACAAGAAGAAAATCTAAAGATAAAAGCTAACACTACTCTAAAATTACTCAAAACGGCAAAGTACGACTGTTCACGTATTCCCTCACATAAAACTTGACCTAAAAATGTCAAAAAGATCTATTTATACACAACTGAAATTTCTGGACAAAAATGCCCGTACAGAGGTTTCGCTAACCGCGTAATAAAAGGCGCGTCCACGCTTGGACTTTTGCGGGCGCGCAATAACGAGCGCGGTCCGCGTTTCATCAAATCTGGGCTTGGGTTGGACTAGGTTTCGCAGACCGCGTAGATTCATTCGCGTCTGCATTATCTTCAATCGCGGCTGCATATTTGTGTTCGCGTACCGCATTCCTCAGTTAAACTCGACATGCAGGGTATCTAAACCTTAATATCGTGGGCCGCGTAATAGTATCCGCCTCAGCAGTGAACCCAACGCGATCGCGCTTTTCCATCGCGGTCAGCGGTCCAATTCCAGCCTTTGGTTTGTGCAAGTTTGACTCATTCATGAGATTATTTTGGCTTCTTTGCCTCATTTTTACCAAACCCTGGAAGCAAACACATTAATTTAGTTTTCCGGGAATACCTTTACCTATTTTTGACCCAAAACCTAAGCAAAAGAGAGCAAATAGTAGGCTAAAACCCCTAGTTATCACCATTCGAACGAGGGCAGATTCTCGTCTTTCATCTAGCAATTCGAGGCTTGTATTCATAGCCTCGTGATTTGACTCTTGCGTTGCATACCGAAACCTAAGGCTAGGTTCCCCAACTTCGACCGGGATCAGAGCTTCGGCACCATAGACTAAAGATGTGTTGCCCCCGTACTGGATTTCGACGTCGTGCGGTACGCCCAAAGAACCTCGGGCAGTATCTTTCTCCATTTTCCTTTAGCGTCAGTCAATATTTTCTTTAGATTTTGAATGATAGTTTTGTTTGTCGATTCAGCTTGTTTGTTTCCACTAGGATGATATGGTATCGATAAAATCCTTTTAATCTTGTGGTCTTCGAGAAATTTAGTTACTTTGCCGACGATGAATTGCTTCCCGTTGTCGCATACAATTTTGGAAAGCATCCCGAATCGACATATAATATGATCCCAAATGAAGTCTATGACTTCATTTTTTGTGGATTTTTTGAAAGCATGTGCTTCAACCCACTTAGAAAAATAAGTAATAAACAAAATGAATTGAGCTTTATTTGGGGCCGATGGGAGAGGGCCGACAATGTCCATTCCCCATTTCATGAATGGCCATGGGGATAAGATCGAGTGGAGCTGCTCCATTGGTTGGTGAATCATCGGCCATGTCTTTGACATTTATCGCACCTTCAAATGAGCTCTTTGGTATCCTTTTCCATATCGGCCCAATACCGTCCACTGATAACTTTGTGAACCAATGACTCGGCACCGGAATGGTTTCCATAAGTGCCTTCGTGAATTTCCCGTAGGACGTAGTCAGTGTCTCTTGGTCCTAAGCATATCGCCAATGGTCCATTGAACATTCTCCTACACAGTGTTCCATCCTCGGCCAATGTGAACCGTGCTGCTTTTGTGCGTAGAGTTCTTGACTCCTTCGGGTCTGATGGAAGCTTCCTGTTCTTTAAGTATTCGGTGTACTTGTTTCTCCAATCCCAGGTCAGTCTCGTAGAATTATTTTGGCATGGCCTTCTTGGATTACTGATCTCGAAAGTTGTACGACAGTCCCCGAGCTAAGTTCGTCGTATTCGACCGATGAGCCCAGGTTTACAAGGGCATCAACCTCATTGTTTGTTCCCGAGGCACGTGCTGTAGCGTCCAATCTTTAAATCGATGTAGAGTCACCTGCTATCATGGCCTTATACTCGGCCTCATTGTTAGTTAAATTCGAAGTTTTGATAGATTGTCTAATTGTATTTCCTGTTGGCGCCTATGATGCCTAGCCCGGACCCCTTCACATTCGAAGCATCGTCAGTGAAAAGGGTCGATCCCCGAAGATGTACCCGACTTTAGTAACAATTGCTTTTCGACCTCGGGTACGAGGGCTGGCATGAAATCGGCCACTAAATCTACCAAAATTTGAGACTTCATGGTCGTTCGGGGTTGATACTCGATATCGTACCCACTGATCTCGACGACCCATTTGGCCAATCTACCCGAGAGTTCGGGCTTATGCAAAATATTACGAAGGGGATAGGTAGTCACCACACGAATTGGGTGACATTGAAAATATGGTTTTAATTTCCTAGAGGCGCTTATTAAAGCAAGCGCTAATTTTTCTAAGTGTGGGTATCGGGTCTCGGCCTCACATAAGGTTCGACTGACATAGTAGACAGTAGGGTTTTTCATTTGGATCGGATATCCAAAATCCGAAATTGAATGGATCGGTTCGGATTTCGGATTGGATCGAATTTCGGATTGTGTTTATTAAAATTTTGGATTTCGGATCAGATTCGGATTGGTATATTTTAATCCGATCCGATCCGAAATCCAAAATTATTAGGCAATGTATAAATACTACACTTTAATTTCGGATAATCAGTACTTCTTTTACACCTTCCTCCAAGTTATTACCTTTACAATTGCTAGATTTAGCTATATTGGCACCATAGAACTCTCATAATTGTATAAACGTGAATTTTTCTTAATACATTGCCTCTTTTACAAAGAAAATATACATATTAGTTTTCAACTCTGAGGCATAACAAGATCCGAAATCCGATCCGATCCAAACTTTAAAATTCGAATATGATCTGATATAATTCGGATCGAATTTGTATTACATTTCCTAGAATCCGAAATCCGAAATCCAAAATGTGCTAAATCTGATCCGATATGATCCGTGCACAACCCTAGTAGACAGGAAATTGCATACCTTGATCTTCTCGAAGTAGGACCCCACTTACCGCGATTTTTGAGACTACTAATTATAAGTAGAGTTGCTCGTCCATTTTCGGAGTGTGAAGCAGTGGTGGGATTGATAGGTACCATTTTATTTATTCCAAGGCTTGTTGACATTCCGAGTTCCATGCAAAATTTCTCTTCTTCTTAAGTAGTGAGAAGAACCGGTAACTTCTACTTGAGGACCTCGAAATGAGTCGGCCTAGGGCGGCTATGCGCCCTTTTAACCTTTGTACGACCTTAACATTATCCACAACCGCAATATCTTCGATGGCCTTGATTTTATCGGGGTTGATCTCGATGTCCCGATTTGATACCATGAAGCCGAGGAACTTCCCCGAGCTGACCCCAAACACGTATTTCTCCGGGTTGAGCTTCATGTTGTACTTTCTTAGTATGTCTAAGGTCTCCTGCAAATGTTTCAAATGGTCCTCTGCGCGCAGGGACTTAACTAGCATGTCATCAACATAAACTTCCATTGATTTTCCTATTTGTTCTTCGAACATTCGATTTACTAGGTATTGGTAAATTGCGCCAGTATTTTTTAGTCCAAACGACATTACATTATAACAATAGGTGTCGTACTTAGTGATAAATGAAGTCTTTTCCTGGTCCTCCGGGTTCATCTATATTTTATTGTACCCGGAGTAGGCGTTGAGAAAACTGAAAATTTCATGGTCGGTCATGGCATCGATCATACAATCGATATTTGGCAAAGGAAAAGAGTCCTTAGGGAATGATTTGTTTAGGTCCTTATAGTCTACACACATCCTAAGTTTATTTCCCTTTTTAGAGACTACGACTACGTTTGCTAACCACTCGAGATATTTTACTTCCTGAATGGGCCCTATCTTGAGAAGTTTGATTACCTCGTCCTTGATGAATGAGTGTTTAACCTCGGACTGGGGCCTTCTCTTTTGCTTTACTGGACGGAACTTCGGGTCCAAGCTCAATCGATGGGTAATGATCTCCGGTGGGATACCTATCATATCAAGGTGGGACTAAGCAAAGCAATCAATATTATTTATAACGAATTTAATGAGTTTTTCCCTGAGCTTGGGGGTTAACCCCGTGCCCAGGTATAGCTTTCGCTCGAGCAAATACTCGATCAGTATGACTTGCTCCAACTCTTCGACCATTGATTTTGTAGCATTGGGGTCATCGAGAATTAAGAAGGATCGGGGGATCCTATGTTCGTCATCCTCGTCCGCCCTTTGTTCCTCCGATTGGGTCGAGGCTGGTACCTATGATTTCTATTTGACCTCCTTCTTTTCTTTTGACTCTGATCCCTTTGTTGATGAAAGCGTCGTTACCTAGGGGTGTTCAAAACCAATCCGAAACTGAAACCGATCTGAAGCCAAAGCTTAATGGCTTATTGGTATCGGGTTAACGGTTTAACGGACGGGGAACGGATTGAAATTTTTTTATTAACGGCTTATCGATTTGGGGGCGGATTATTCAATTTTATTAACGGGAGAATATATATATGTATATAAATTTATTTTTATCCATATATATATATATAATATAAAAAAGTAAACAACCCTTCCACAGATTGTCGAGACGCTTCAAAACCCTTCCACAGATTGTCGAGACGCTTCAAAACCCTTCCACTCTATCTATTTCTACTCTCTAGTCTGTAAGAGAAACCCTACGCCCCTCTCGAGTCTCATCTCGTCGACTTCCAGCACCAGCAGTCCAGCAGTACCCTAACGTCTCTCCCTCTCGCCAGCATATCTGCAGATGGTAAGTTTCTTTTCTTTTTGATGTCTTTAAAATCAAAGAAAAGATACATTTGATAGGGGAAAGGATTCTGGTTTTGCCTCTTATATGTTCTGGGTAGGGGAAGAGGACAGTTTCATTTAGACATTTCTTCAAACATCTTTGCTCCAATTCATGATTTAAGAAAACCGAGAACACGAAGTATAATGGGATTACCGCTGATACATGGACTTCTATACAAAGAATCAATTACGTGTGTATTACCACTGATACTTGTACTTCTATACAAAGAATCAATTACGTGTGTATCACTGCCCATTAGATTGATAGTGAATGGAATATGCATAAGAGAATAATTAATTTTTGTCCTATTGTTACTCATAAAGACGAAGATATGGCAAATGGTATTGGTAGGTGCTTACGTAAGTGGGGGATAAATAATATCTTCACTGTCACAGTTGATAATGCAAGCTCAAATGACGTGACAGTAAAAGAATTGTCTAAGAAATTAACAAAAATGGGAACTAATTTGATGAATGGTACTCACCTTCACGTGAAATGTATGGCTCACATCATGAATCTTGTGGTCCGGGATGGTTTAAAAGAATCTTCAGTGTCTACTGAATGTGTTAGGCATGCAGTCAGATATATTAGGCAGTCTCCTGCGAGGTTGAAGAGGTTTCAAGAATGTTTTGATGATGAACAACTCAATTGTAAAAAAAAACTTTATGCTTAGATGTTACAACTAGGTGGAATTTCACCTACTTGATGTTGCATAGGGCTGTTGAATTTGAAAGTGCATTTTCACATTATGCTTCTAGTGAAATTGGCTTGAGACATTATCTTGAGCATTCTTATATTGATGTTGGAATTCATACGGGTGAACTTTTGAGTAGTGATTGGGAGAATGTAAAAAGAATTACAAAGTTTCTTGAAATCCTCTATCTTCTTACTTTGAAGATATCTAGATCACGTTATGTTACATCGAATATTCATTTTCTTGAAATTTGCGCAGTTGCTGTTTGTTTGAAGCAATTGATAGCAAATGAGGATACATTTTTAAGTGAAATGGCAAAGAATATGAAACAAAATTTTGATAAGTATTGGGGTGATCCAGGGAAAATGAACAAGTTACAAGATCGAATCAGTTGGCTATGCACTTGTAAAGATGTTTGGTGTAGATCCGAGAGCAACTATACAAAAAGAAGTGAAGAAGTACATGACTTTATTATTTAGTGAGTATGTAAAGTCCAGCTCAAAAGGTGTTGTGCTTGCTTCATATTCAGATTGTTCTTCGTTGGACACTTCGACTTCCGGGCTTTCTGGCAGTCAAGCAAGCACCCAAAATATATGACTTTTATAATCACTCATGCAAGATATAAAAAAATATAAAAGTGGGAGTGGAGGTGTTGATACAAGAACAGAGTTAGATAAATATTTAGGAGAAGAAAATGAGGATGACACTAAAGAATTTGATGTTCTTATTTGCTGGAAATTGAACTCAGTTAGATTTCCTATTCTTGCGGAGATGACTCGTGATGTTTTAGCTGTTTCGGTTTCAAGTGTGGCATCCGAATGTGTGTTTAGTACGGGAGGACGTCTTCTTGATTCATTTAGGAGTTCATTAACTCCTAAATTGGTGCAATCTCTAGTGTGTCTTCAAGATTGGCTTCGAAATAAAAAATTAAAACAACATGTTAGTGTTGAGGAAGATCTTGATAAAATCGAGCAGCTGTACAAGGTAATAATATTGTTTCTATATTTGTTGTATATAAGTGTTTATATAATTATATTTATCGCACAAATCATTATTTTAATTTTTTTCTTCAGATTTAGCCAGCAATGGAAAGGACCCTTCCGTAATTGACGTGTAGTGTTAATATATATGGTAAGAATTAGAATTTAACCCATCAAGGCTTCAAGTGTTGAATCTTATTGTTTTGTTGGGGTCTGAATCTTATTATTTTGTTGATATCTCTGAATGTTGTTATTTGTTTGTTTACTGTACAAGTTGGTTTTCAGAGAAAGAAATCTGTTGCTGGTTGATAACTAAGTTTCATTTTACTTTGTGGTTTTCCTACTTTGCACTATTAAGGTATATGAATTCATCAAATTCTTCAATTTCAAGGGTTCTGCTGCTTCGGTTTTAAACGATCCATTGATGGTCTTCCATTTACCTGTTAGCATTTGTTTGGCATTTGTTTCAAGGGTTCTGTTGTAGTGCTGTTTGTTGCTTCAGTTTTGCAGGATCCTACATTGCACTTTGGCATTTGTTTGATACTAATAATTGAGTTCTTCTCTCCAGGCATGGATGAAGTGGTTTCTGACATACCAAATATATACAAGAAGCTACATACTACAAGATCATGGGAATTTTGGTTAGCTTGCAACTGTAAAAAGAAGATTGAAAGAAGATCGTGAGTGTCTGCAACTGTTTTGTTGGGTTCTGAAATCTGAATCTTGTTGTTTGGCTAAAATTAATGTACTTGAAAATACTTATGGATTAATCAATGTACTTATGTAATGTAGCCTACTTTGGGATGTAATATCGTAATGGTAATGGTTAACAGACATGCGTATTGACTATTGAGCAGTGACGTTAACATATTGAGGAGCAGTGAGCAGTGACGTTAACAATTTAACATATTGAGCAGTGACGTTAACAATTTAACATATTGAGCAGTGACGCTCAATATTGTTGATTTAACATATCAGATGTATGCGGTCAACAAACAGTTAGTGCAGTAATGAACGCAATATAGATTGAGTTAGGCCGATAAATCGCCCGATAACCGCCCGATAAGAGCTAAATCGATAGATTGAATTATTGCTCCTACGTGAGCCTGGACGAAGGAATCTGCAAGCATGGCGAATGAATCGATGGAATTGGGTGGAAAATTGTGGTACCATATCATCGCACCCTTCGATAAAGTTTCTCCAAATTCTTTCAGTAGAACGGACTCAATCTCGTTAGGATCGGTGGTCCCATTATATTGGGAATTTCTGGCTTGCGAAATATTTTCGGGATGTGCTTCGGATCCGCACTTGGGAGGAAAGTCTTCTACACGAACTTCTTCGAATCCAAACCCTTCAAAATCGGTGGTGCCCCCGATATTTGGTCAACTCGGGAGTTGTATGTTTCTACTTTTTTATCTTTAGCCTCGATCTTCTTTTCCCCTGACTCAATTTTCTTAGTGATCTCCTCAAGCATTTTTATAATCGCGGGGTCAGTCCCCGATTCATTGGCATCAATCTCTCCGGTACAGGCTCGGCCCTATGAAAAGATTCTAGTGAGGGCTCGGGCTCGACCCCACTTGGTGCACAATTCTGATTTTGTAGTTGTGCTATAGTAGCTTGTTGAGCCTAGAACATTTCAAATATCAGCTGAAAGCTGATTCCACCATCTTCTCCGCCCTGCGCACCTCGACCACCTGGTCAAACTTCCCTGCGTACTCTACCTTCGGGATCAACGCCCAGATTTGCATTTAAGGCGATATGTGAACTGACATCGACGGGATTTGCAATTGGTACTCCCTCGAGGTCTATCTGAGGCACTTCGATACCTGAGGTGGCTATATTGTCATTTTCCCCGTGAAAATCGAGGTTGTTGTCACCATGTGTGGGTGCTACTTGTGAGTTTGACATGCTTATCTTGAAATCAAAAACATTTACGAGAACAAGCGTAAAGCAGCGTGTGTTATCGGAATCAATATTAAGCAATCACTATTATCGTTAGCCCGACGGTGGGCGCCAAACATTTACCCGTAAAATTGGATAATAATTAAACTTATAATGTGATTTTAAGGACACGTGATTTCACCTAATACCAATTGATAAATATGAAGATCAATAACAGAAATTAACAATAAAGTAAAGCTAGCCAATGTTGAAATTCAATTCAGCCCTCGAGCTAGTGTGCCCTCGAACTGACTGGTACTATAGTAATGAAATATATAAAATGAACTGCTGAACAAGAGAGTATAAGCAAAAGAGAGAATGTTATATTGCTTTGATATGCGTGTGTAATGTGTCTTACAAATGATGAGAACTCCCATTTATATAGTAATTAAATTCTACTTATGGTACAATTCTAATTACAGAAGGGAATCCCATTATTAGCTAGATAACCGTCCATGATTTGATTCGTTCCGTGATTTTCGCAATGATTGTCGACCAGTCACGGATATCTCGTCTTTTGTTATTACGTTATCTTCGACCTTGTTAGATGTCTACCTTGTTTGGTCTCGATTCTTACTGGTTCCGATCTCGATAGGTACCTCAAATTCCCGAACTCGGTACCTTATCCTCGTGCCTGAGTCTGATCTACTACAGGGCCGATCTTCGATACATCTCTCTAATCTCGATCAATCAGTAAAATCGAGTGGGCCCGATTTTAACCGTATACACGGTTCAAAATTTTCTTGAAATTCACGAAAACTTGTCCGAACTTCAGGAAAATTGCCTGACGTTCGAACTGATGCCGTTTGAACTTTAAGAAAATTGTGTGGATATAAATTTGTACGTGCCACAAGAAGCAACATTCTATGATCTAATATGTGCATCCACTCTTTTTCTTGTTTGACAAAAGAAGAAAGTAAAACAAGCATCAAAGAAGCAGAGCAGAAGAACAATAGACTATTTGTATTTTTTTTTAAGTCGTGACTATTTTTCAATTAATTTGCAACACTATTTCTTGCCAAAAATAATTACAGTAGTTAATATAATATATAAAAGAATATATCGATTATCATGCATAAAATATTTATGTATTATATGTATATCAAACATTAATATATAAAAAAATATATATTCATTTCTGGGGCAGATGAACTATATATGATAATTTCTCCGAGTTATATTCCAAACAATAGGCCTAAAAGTGGATATTCCACCAATATTTTGGTGTAACTAGGCTTGCTATATAGGGGCTTTTACATCCGTACTCACTTTTTGTGCCACGTTTAAACTTATACTCGCTTTGTAAAAAAATTTGCACCCGTACCCGCTTTTGCGCATAACTTCAGCATGCGNAAGTTTTGTCTTTGTAACTGGGGAACTTCAGCCCCGTATGCTGAAGTTATTGTCTTTATAACTTGGGAACTTCAGCTCTAGAGCTGAAGTTCGTAACTGGGAAACGTCAGCTCTAGAGCTGAAGTTTTCTTTGTAACTGGGGAACTTCAGCCTGGTATGCTGATATTTTGTCTTTATAACTGGCGAACTTCAGCTTAACTGGCGAACTTCAGCTCATCGAGGGAAAGGGAGCTGAAGTTATTTAAAAAGTGGGTACAAGTTAAAAGTTTTTAAAAACGCAGTATAGGTTAAATGGAGGCGACCAAATAGGACGCCCCACACAATTTTTACTGCTATATACTGTCTTGGGCCCGTTAGCTCCAATATTGAACTCTTTGATGCCGATTTCTAGGGGGCTTTTGCATCTATACCTGCTTTTTGGGTCACGTTTTAACTTAAAAAATTACAAACGTACCCACTTTTCGCATAAACTTCAGGCATACGAGCCTGAAGTAGCAAAGACAATCAAACAAACTTCAGCATTCTAAGCTTTTTCAAAAACTTTAGCAGAAGTGCTGAAGTTATTTAGTTCATTTGTAAAAACTTCAGCACTAAATAAGCTGAAGTTTTGTCCTGGATTAACTAGTTTTGTCATAAAGTTTTCTCAAAAACTTCAGCATAAGATGCTGAAGTTATTTAGTTCATTTGTAAAAACTTCAGCACTAAATAAGCTGAAGTTTTGTCCTGGATTAATTAGTTTTGTCATAAAGCTTTTTCAAAAACTTCAGCAGAAGATGCTGAAGTTATTTAGTTCATTTCTAAAAATTTCAGCACTAATAAGCTGAAGTTTTGTCCTGCATTCATTAGTTTTGTCATAAAGCTTTTTCAAAAATTTCAGCAGAAGATGCTGAAGTTATTTAGTTCATTTGTAAAAACTTCATCACTAAATAAGCTGAAGTTTTGTCCTGGATTAATTAGTTTTGTCATAAAGATAAAGCTTTTTCAAAAACTTCAGCAGAAGATACTGAAGTTATTTAGTTCATTTGTAAAAATTTCAGCACTAAATAAGCTGAAGTTTTGTCCTGGATTATTTAGTTTTGTCATAAAGCTTTTTCAAAAACTTCAGCAGAAGATGCTGAAGTTGTTTAGTTAATTTATAAAAATTTCAGCACTAAATAAGCTGAAGTTTTGCACAGGTATTAGGAAGGCGGCGCCTGAAGTTGTAAAAATTAGGGTATATGTTAAATAATTTTAAAAATATGGGTATAAGTTAAATGAGGACGACCAAATAGGGCGCTCCGTGCAATTTCTACATTTCTAGCTTCAACAAAAGAAGAAGAATTAACCTGATCCAATTGCTTAAATTAAAAGGGTGAATGATACAATTACCCACAAAAATAAAACTATTTACCCTTATCTACTCATTTATTTTTCTACCCATCAAACTAATTACATTTCCTACCCATATTGGTTTTTTGGAAAAAATTTACTCTTTTTTCTCCAATTCATTTTTTATTTCTATGCTTCTTTTTCTTTCTTTTCTCCTTTTCCTTCTTTCTCGATTTCTTCTTATTTTTTCTTTTTTCTCTTTTTCTATTTATTTATTTTTGTCCAAATCGTATTATTGTTATTTTAACCGTATCTTATTTCACACTCAATTTTGACTCATTCTTTATGTTTCCCTTTATTTCTTGTTGCTTTTGTAATTTCATTTAACTCTATTTTTTTTTTCTTTAGTTCTTGTTCCTTTTCTAATTTCATTTACTATTTCGCTAGTTTTTATTATTATTATTATTATTTTAATACAAAATGGTACATAATATATAATTTTGCTATATAGTACAAATTCTTCTTTGCCAATTCAGCACAATAAATTATACACTATTGAATAACCAAAATGGATAATATATTATTTTGGTATATAGAGGATTGGTTCATATCTTCAAAAAAATTAGTAATATACTATTGTAGTTAATTATATACTCTTGAATTAATTATTGTATACCAACACAATATACAATATATCATTTTGTTATACAGTACAAATCTGTCTTCTTTGATAGGCAACTCAATTTCCACCAAAATTTAAAAAAGGACCTAATGGAAAAGTTTTAAAATGACCAAATTATAATAATATGCTATTATATTATATTGTATACTGTAATAGTATATGTTGGAATGAACTGTATACCAAAATGGTATATTTGTATACTATTTTGGTATACAATTTCAATTCGTCTTCTTCTCTAGTTCAACTATATTTCAACCCAAAATTCTAAAATCTACTATAAAATCTCTACCAAATTTACTAAAGCTTTAGCTACAACCTCCAATCAACTTTCCAAATAAACCCATGCAAGATCGAACCAAAACAATTCAAAACTCAAACAAACCAAGTTATGAGTTTCAAGCTTCAAGGTCCTTCAATGGTGGAATTACATTTTTGTACAATAATTCTCCGAAAATCAGATCAAAGGTACAATACACATCAAAGAACAATAACTAACAAATTTCAACAGTAAAACACTATAAAAAATCAGATTTAACATTTTGAACTCATTAATATGGAGTTTCAATTTTTTTTCTAGATTTGAATTACAACCATTATTTTTTTGTGGTAATGACTAATAATCAATTGAAAAGAAGAATATCACGGTGTAGTACTCTTGGCAACGTCGACGGAGATTTATGATGATATTTACATGATTGTGGATTTTTCAAATGGAAAGGGAAGATTATCAGATGGTCAAACAAAACTGGGGATGGGTAGACTGGTAATTAGTTTTAGTTGGAAAGGTATATATTATAATAAGTTTAACAATGGGTAAAGATGGGTAAATACTTTGATTTTAATAGGTAGCTTGTGTAGTTTCCTCAAATTAAAAATAGTCGGTCGATATATAATATATGCATAATTTATGTATTATATGTGTATAATTATATATATTCAATGTATAATCTATGTATATGGCTAGAAAAAGTAAACAATAAATATGGCCGACTATTAGTGTAAAGATCCCAACAAAGAATAAGATTGGTCCAAGAGAGCAACGAATTGGGCTGTTGGTCCATATTTGGCCCAATATCAAATAATTATGGTTTACCTATTTTGGTCCTCTAGTTTATCTTCTTTCTATCAACAGGGACCTGTACCTTGTATACAGCTATGGACTAAATATGATTGTTAGTTGGGGTGTTTAGGTGCTATATTTAGTGTACTAATGAAATAGTTATATATGCCTATGCGGCGGATAATGTCTAAAATGTGTTAATTCGAACATTATACGTATAGCCTTTAAAATGGTCTTGAATTTTTGTCCTCGCTTGTACCATGGGCAACACTTTTAATTTTTGACCTTAAAGATCTAGTCATAGGACAAGCGGAGGGTGAAAAGTTAAAGACCGCCCCCAAAACCTATTATACTTTTGTAAATTTTTGGAACATTAGAGCTAAAAGTTTGGACTCTATTATTCTCATGGTAACAAATGTCTACTTGGACCTATTTTACGTTTCTGTTAAGTATATGCGAAAAGTAAAACGAAATGGTCATATTTTCTTTCGTTATTCTTTTTTAAGTTTCCTTCCTTTTGTTTTTCCATTTAAAGATGGGGAATAAAGAGTTCATCTTCTCCTTTAATTTTCTTTTTTATTTTTGGCTCAACTTCAGCATATGTTTGTTTAACTAGAACTGGACTAAGTGAACAGCAGTGACATCACAAGTCTAAAGATTCTTAGGCATAAGTTCCTTTGCTTTTCTAGCACATGACGCAAGATCTTTTTGATTACATATACAATTCATTAACCCAAACTTTAAGCCCTTTGCCCACATGCTGGTCCTCTCTCTTATGCCAGAGCCTAGAGAACATTGTTAATTATCATTTAGTGGATATAATTGCAATAACAACGACGACGACAACAGCGACTTAATGTATTCCCACAAGTGACTATAATTTAAACGAAATTGCTATGAAAGACTTCCACTGCAACCCCGTAGTACGTGAGAATAATTTTCATCCAAAGGGTGTAATGTAGATCGTATACCCTAACGGAAGTATTAATGCATTGTTGCTTCCATACACAACTCGAACTTGTGACTTATAGGTCACACATAGACAACTTTAACGTTATTTCAAGACTCCCGTTCAATAAACCTTATTTCTTGTAACATTACTGTAGCTCGGTTATGTTGCAGAAAAATAATTATCACAAAACACACAGTATTGTGTGTGTTTATTTGCCGTAAGGGACGGCATGCAAATCTTACAATGATTGGATTGTGTTGCAGCTGAAGAATCAAATCTCATTACAATCCAAAAACACAATTATAAAATGTTTAAATGCCCATTAATGACAGTGACAAGAGCTGAGCATCAGATGATGGATGTATCAATTCTCTATTTCCACCAACATACCAAATCTTTTAACAATTTATAAAATTGAAGTGTCACCACATATATAATCTATGAGGAATCTTAACATATATCTTCTTTTAAAAAAAATTGTTTTTTTTTCTTATGTAGTCTGACATATTAGCTAGTTTAGAAACCCTATAAAACTCTACGTAGTTAAATGCCTTTTGGCAATGTTAGGTTCCTTAACCACCAATTTTTTATTTTTTTTTTAATTTCTCTTGAAGTTACAGATTCCAGGAGAGAAAAACGCCGAAAATGTATAATAATTAGATCTAATTTTATTCTTAATATGCCCCAGAAACGTATTTAGTGTATATGATGATCAATGACCTAAATGTGGTAAACCCTCTAATTTACTAATAAAAATATACTTATTTTTGGAAAAGACACCATAAATTATTTATCTTCTCATGATCAGTGACCTAAATGTTGTAAAGTCTCTACATTATCAACAACAACATCAAACTCAATGTATTTTCATAAATGAGGTATGGGGAGGTAGTGTGTACGTATACCATACCCCGACCGTATAGAGATAGAGAAGTTGTTTTCGATAGATCTTCGGCTCAAGGAATAATGCAGATAAAGCAACAAGTAGCAAACAATATATAGTAACAATATATTATGGTAACGGCGCGAATGACACATCATATAATAGTAAAGAACCATGAATATAAGATAATACTAAAATAGTCGGTAAGCCTAGGAGGAACACATTACTATTTGTCAACCTAAAACCCTAATCCTCGATCTCCATATGTTTCTATCGCCATATCCTCGGTAAGTTGGAGCAATGACATGTTTTAACTACCTCTCCTCAATAACTGTTAGGCCTTCCCCCTCCCTTCCTTAGACCCGCCATGGACAATCCATCACACCTTCTGATTAGAGCATCTATGTCTTTCCTCTTCACATGCCCGAATCATCTAAGCCTCGATTCCCGCAATTTTTCCTCCACAGATGCCACTCCTACCTTGTCCCTAATAGCTTCATTCCTAATCCTCCCTGGTATGTATCCATATCCATTTCAACATCCTCATTTCAACTACTTTCATCTCCTGGACATGAGACTTCTAGTCGGTTTAACCACCACTCTGTAGAACTTTTCCTTAAGTCCAGGTGGCACATTCTTATCACACAAAACCCCCCAAGGCGAGCCACCATCTCATCTACTCCAATACGATGAGTAACATCCTCGTCAATCTCCTCGTTGTCTTGAATAATAGATCCAAGATACTTGGAACTATCTCTTTTAGGGAAGACTTGAGTATCAATCTTCACTTTCACTCCTCCTTCATGCATCCCATCACTCAACTTGCACTCAAAATACTCAGTTTTTGACCTACTCAACTTGAAACCCTTAGACTCCAGCGGCTGTCTCCAAATTTCCAACCTAGCGTTAACTCCATCTCACATCTCGACAATTAGGACTGTGTCATCAACAAATAGCATACATCGTGGCACTTCCCTTTGTATGTGTCGCGTCAGCATCTCTAACGCTAAGGCAAATAAAAACGGGCTAAGAGCCGATCCTTGATGC
This sequence comes from Nicotiana paniculata, assembly GCA_005239505.1. NCBI lineage: Eukaryota > Viridiplantae > Streptophyta > Magnoliopsida > Solanales > Solanaceae > Nicotiana > Nicotiana paniculata. The sequence continues at coordinate 2,096 of ML307694.1, read as the reverse complement.
AACCCCATCTCCACTGGGAAATGATTCGAGTCTCCTCTCCTAGTCCTCACCCGAGTCGAAGGCCTACCTATTTTTTTTCCCAATCTGTCACTTGCTCGTCCCTCTCTCATGAAAATGGTCTCTCCTCTCCCGGCGGCTTAGACTCATGTCTATAGTCAGTTGCTAAGATGGTTCCCATTCAAGCATTCTTATTCAATGTCAATGCTGCCTTATTTTTTATTTTTTATTTTTAATTCCTTTCTTTCTACTAGTTCTTACATAAGCAATTTGCAGGAAGTAAACGAAGCTCGTACATGTCCTTAATCACCCTAATGTACGTCACCGGAACACCACCAACCTCCATACATCCCCATATGACCTCTGTCGGGGCTTTATCATAGACCTTCTCTAGGTTGTAAGGTCTCTAAATTAGCAAAAGATGCATTTATATTTAGAAAATACACCATAATTATGTTTTTTTCATTATTTTATCTTTGTTTTGATGATACGAGCATCATCTTGTAAGCTATTATCTTAAGATATGAGCACCTTTTCGGGTAGATTTCTTTTAATTTTAGCAGCCATTTCCAGCTGTGGTTCCTCAAAAGTCAGTTCTTTTACTGAAAATTGATTGGTTTGATTAATAAATACAAAAAGATATGGCGCAAATAGCTAGACAAGTGACACTTCTATGAAAATGAAGTTTGAATAGAGCTAAATATAGACATCTCGTAATGTAAATCACCAGAAGAAAACAGCTTTATGTAAGTTATCGAAATAAATTCGGAGGATATGTTATATATATATATATATAGATAAAATAGAGGATTCCCACATGGAGTTTATGGGAGTTTTTCGCATTAAAGAAAAAGGATTGACATGGGAATAAATGCTTGTAATATAGGGAGAGTCCATGTGTTGTTCACATGGTTTTGCTCAAGGAGAGACGTTTTGTATCATTGTCAAGGCTTGAGAAATTTGACTATAAAAAAATACAACATTAATTTGTCATTATCTACCTTCATTCTTGTCTCTTGATTCTAGATTTTTCGATTTTCTTGCTCTCTAGCTTCTCTACTTTTATTTTAATACTACAACTTATTTTATTTGACATAAACGTGAAAAGTTGATACATTGAACATTTATGTTGTTGGCTACAAATTCTCAAGTGAACTCTTCACTTCTCAAGTATGAAAAAGAACCAACGAATGTGGAGTTTTATTAACTCTAAAATACTCTATTATTCTACACACGCAGTATGGGAAGTTTTGTCCTTTTAAAAAGAAAAAAAAACTTAAAGAGATGAGAGTAGAATTGAGGCTATAAACTGCACATGTCCCGTTTTCCTCAACGGGTAAAAGTAGCACGGGCTAGCCAGTTTTCGGACTGATAATTGAATAATAGTCAGTACTTGTAAAATTATTGAAAAATAGTCACTATTTTGTTGCAACGCGGACCGGTACAACATAATATACTGAAAATTAGTGCACGTGTGTATGAACTTCCAGCATAATATGCTGGAACTCCAACACGCAGAAAGTTCCAACATAATATACTGGATATTGCAGCACCTGTGTGTGAACTTCCAGCATACTATGCTGGACCGGTATATTATACTGGAACTCCAGTATATTATGCTAGAATACTTTCCGGATTTTAAACAGTGCTTTCGTTTAGATTTATTGTTAGAAGAAAAGTGGCTAAATTTCGATTACTTTTGAAACTGTGGCTATTTTTCAATTACTACTTGTAAATCTATCTATTTTTGGATTTTCCCGCCACAACTGATTATGTGAGTCAAAGCTCCGGAAATTATGAAGTAGTAGATGATGCGAGGCAAGAATTCATAGTTTAACATGTTATATGCCTTACAGTTTATGCGTATTAATGATNAAAATACGCTTGAGAGGCGAAGAGGGAACACCCTGGCCTTATCCAGGCGTTTGCCTCCTAAAGCCAGGCTGGCCCTGGCGTTAGGGGGGCGTTTGCCTCCTAAATCTAGGCTGGCCTGGCGTTAGGGGGCGTTTGCCTCCTAAAGCCAGGCCTGGCCTGGTCTTATCCAGGCCTTAGAGCCAAAACGCCTGGTCTCCTGGTTCTGGTCAATTTCGAGTTTTGAC
>MDKI01172801.1:0-20443 GCA_005239505.1 Nicotiana paniculata | reverse complement strand
CACATGAGCGAATCATTGGTGATTAATACACATAATGGCCGTTATACTGTTTTTTACAAGAAGGAACAGAAAAAATACTCACAACAGCAATTAACACATGCGCTCATCGGCCTAAGGATTCGATTAAACAACTAATCAATCATGATTATCTATGATGAAAATCCATTAATTAACATATGCAGATAACTCAATGATTTAGCTTAGGAAAAGAAAAATACTGAAAACCTATAACTAAGTTAGTTAAACAAACAGCCTGTAACTAAATTTGAAACACCATTTAGGAAGGAAATAAACAGAAAACCTAGGAATCCTAAACAATTACTCCAACCAAATAAACAGTAATTAGAAAACTTTAATACCAACCTAGGTGACTTGTTTTAATGCACAAGTATTTAAAGGAAACACAGGGGAGGGGTACCGGTCAATTATAACAACTTTGGCCGGATTCCGGTGGCTTCAAATCGAATCGAACTCACGTGAATCACTTGCTCTTGTGAAGAGCAAGTGACTCACGTAAGTCTGAGCCAACGAGGTTTTCTGAATCGGCAGAGACGAGTTTTTTAGGGTTTTGAGATTTTTAGATCTGAAAATACTCTTTTTTGGTGAGGTTTTTGGTGAAAGTAATGGTAAGACGGGGTTTAGGGGAAGGAGAGGACTGTCTGGTGAAGTTTTGGTGTTATTTGGTTGAGCTCCGCCGCCGGTAGGCGATTTCTGGCCGGCGGAGCAAGGCGGCTAGGGTTTGGATCTGTGAGAGAGATGGGAGAGTGGGGTGAGTTCTGAGGGGGTAGGGGCTCGTTAGGACATATATATATATAGGGAATGGGATAACCAGTTCCGGAACGTTGGATCAAAGTGATCCAACGGCTGAGATGAGAGGGGGCTTAATACGGGGTCGTTTTGGGTAGTGCAAAGGGCTGGCCGGACTGGGCTCACTTGGGCTGGGGTTGTAGTGTTACTCTTGGGCCTGGGCAAATTAGCCCAGGGCCGATTTTAATATTCTAGGGGCAATTAAACTTAAATTTATTTAATTAACACTAATTCTAATCAAATTCATAAAAAAAAATATGATAATTAATTCTAACCTTATTTTCGCCCAAATTATAAAGTGATCAAGAATGAAATAATTAATTTAATACTCAAATCCATAAGTCGTTAGATAAATGACTAAATTGATTATTTACCCATTAGCTCGCATTATGTTAATTACCCATATTTTCGTCATCAATTAATTAAATCAATTATTAAATAGCATATTAATTAGCTCTAATTATATTTTTTATCTAATTGAAAAATAAAAATTTAGTTAACGAGTAAAAGAAAGAAGTTGAATTATCAATTAACACGGGCAATTATTTGAAGGATAAATTTTATAATTTTCTAAAGATGATTAAGGTTATGCACCTAATTATGCATTCTTTTTAGTTAATTATCAATTTTATAGGATGAATTATGATTATGTAATGCAAAAATGATTCACAATTAATCACTAAAAATAAAAAAAATTGTAAAATTAACTTATTGTATCGAATTTGTGGGATCATATGGTGGGGTAAAAATCACATGCTCACACCTATTAAATCCATTTTGGAAGGCAGCTACTGCCATCCCTTCTGATACGTTTGGCAAGCTCATTCAAACTCTGTTGAATCGGGTGAGGAATTCTCTGAGTCCCTCACCGGGCGACTGTCTGACGATGAATATATCATTCACCCTGGCTTCCGCCTTCTCAGCCCCAACGTGGGCAGTGATAAACTTGTCGGCCATTTCCTCGAACGTTGTTATTGATCGTGCTGGTAACTATCAGTACCATGTTAAGGCCCCCATGTTAGGGTTTCGCCGAACTCCTTCCGCAATACTGACGGTACCTGTTCTTTCGAGAGGTCGTTGCCTTTCACTGTTGTGACGTAGTGAATGATATGATCTTCGGGATCTGTTTTGCCGTCATATATTTTCAAATATGGTGGCATTTTGAAGGTCTTGGATATGGCATGTGGGGTTGCATCCTCGCTATACAGCTGTTCCACGAACCAGCTGACGTCCCGTTTTGGTTATAATTTCTGGGCGCCCGGTATCTTATCAACCCTTTCTTGATGCTCCCTCATCTCGTCGCGAAGCGCTTTGTTCTCATTTTTCATTTCTTCCATATTCTTTAGAATGGTTGCAAGTGTGTCATTACCTGCGTCTACAGTAATGTGAGTGTTACCTATTGGGAGAGGAGTGGGTTGCTCGTTGACGGCTGTTGCAGCGTTTGCTCGTACAGCGCTCTGATTCGCCCCTTGAACGAGTTTTTCGAGGATGTTGCTTAGGATACTTGTCAACCACGCCTCCAGTAGTTTTTTCACTGTTGGTGGCGCTTCCTCTGTTGCGGACGTGGAAGCGCCCCTTTCGCGTGAAGCGGTTACACTCCCATGAAGGAGAGGTGAATCGCTTCGCCTGGGTGTAACCCTCGGCGTTACATTCTCCTCATCTTCTCTATCAACCTCGTTGATGGTATTCATGAGGTTGGTAGTGACATCAATCATTACGGCTTTTAGCCTTTCTTCTCCTTTTCCTGCCATTGTTAGTTTGTGCGAACAAGAAAAAGATGGATGTTGCATTTTTTTAAATATAGAAGAAACTAAAAATTTTAACTAGAAAGTCTCCACAAACGGTGCCATATTGTTTTACCAAAAAAGTATTACTAACTTTTTCTTAAAACAAATTGATAAGTATAGAGGGTGAATCCTAGTTAAAGTTAATGACTACTAGATCTGGAGATCCAATGTGTAAATAAGATTGGACTACGTCCAATAATATTAAATGTAAGCAAACTGTGTCCAATGATTGTCAATGAATGATGTAAAAGGTGTAAAGAATAAATGCATATAATGTCAATAAATGTAATACGGAGGAATCTATCACCCAAATATTAAGTGACTTGGATGAATCTTCTTCCTGACAACAACGTGGGATAATATGAAATGTGGATGAACACGAGACCCTTGGATCTTATGAACGAAAATGTATATTTAGAACTAAGGAATCAGTGGAAAAGACTAGCTTTGTATATTCTTTGTAGTCAACTTTACAAGTGTGCTCTTCTAAGAAAAATCAAGATCCCCTTTTGTTCTTTATCTCTTCCTATTTATAGGGGATATTCTCAGGAAACCCTAAAAAGTACAACCGAAGGAATATTCAATGGAATATTTCTCCGCCCTACCCTAAACTTATACTACCATTACTTTCACACGTTCTCTACTTGACCTCGGCATTAACCCTCTTAAAGATGACTCATCGTCACTAAGTCAGGGTCGGCTTGAGCTTCGACCACGCCCATTACAACTATTAAACCCAATCCAAACCCCAGTGTCTCAACGAAGTAAATGGCTACTTACGTAAAACAAAACGAGAAATCATAACGCGGAGAAAAATTAATTTACCGTTACAAAACGGCTAATTTGATTAAAATAATATTACGTTAATCTTAATATTAAAAAATAAATTTGGTCCATAAAATTAATTAATCAATCATTTGACCAAAGTCGAAGTTGTACGAGCGACGATGACGCAAGACTTGCCTTCTTCTTAACTCTTTAAGAGCTGCGAGAAGAGCATTTGCATATATACCTATCAAAAGTTTTTTCCTCGTCCAATATAGGATAATGTCCCTTTATCAAGGAGGGAAAATCAAAATTTTATTTTTTCCTCCATTTCTCATTCGCCCTCTTTTAAGATATAAGAAGCTTAAACCCAACAAAAAATACAAATTAGGGTATTCTCCAAAACGTTTGTGATTTTAGGTAAAGGTAAATTACAATTTCATGCTTAGTGATTGCAATTGAAGTTTCACCCCTTTAACGATGATTTCAACTCATTCTCTAAAAATTATACGTATATGCAAGGCAGATGTAGTGTAAAATATTATAATTCAACGCCTCAATAATTTTAACTTAAACCTTATATATATGTGTGTTAAGAATTCATTAAATAATTCAAATCAAGTAAATCAAATGGATTATGACAAAATCTCGAACTCAAATCCAAAAGTTCAAATTTCAAATTCGTCTCTGTATACACGGAAAAGGCCAAGACAAGTGAGCCTATGAAAATGAAAATTTGCCTATGCGTTAAAGTTTATTTTTTAAAGCGATAAATGATTCTCTTTTTCTTTTGATTCAGCAAAACAAAGCGAAATAATATCTCTTCAACAAAATATAGAGAAATTAAAAAAGAAATAAAATTAAGAATCTTAAATAACATCAGGTCAACTGTGAATAGAATAATTTAAGAGCAAGTTCTATTTCCTTCCCTTGCCAAGAAAGTGGTACGGAACAAGTGGAATCTCAAGTACCGTCTTGCTTAGAGAACGCATTAACTTTAATTAATTGCGACTAATTAAAAATTTCCGCAAGGAATGAAAACATATGATTACTTTATTTTTCTATACTATTGTCAGGTGAGTACATTCAATTAGATGACTGGCTCAAGATATCTTCAAATTAGCTTTAATTATTTTATATTTTTATTTTTATCTGTAGAGGTTAATGAAATTATCAGTTGAGTACTACTCCACGTCGTGACAAGATTCCCTTTCTGATGCATTTTATTTATTTTTTTATGGTTTTTCTTTTTAAAATCAAAAACCAAATTTAATCAAGATTTAAGTAAGATGAACTTACTCTTTTTCCCTTTATTTACTAGTAGGACATTCCACGTATTGGCTAAAGATATTACTAATACTTAGTAGGATATAGGTAACGAGGGAAATACTAATCCAAAATAATAAAACGAAGGGTTAACATTGAGTTCAAGAGATTCAAAAAAACTATAATTAATTAACTAGCTCAAAAATAAATTTATTTTTAAAAAAATGAAAAAAAATATATTAACTGGGAGTACCAACTTGTGGCAGCACTATAATTGGATTGGTTATAATGATTGGGCGGCATAAGCACCTTATATTTTAGATGTAATGATTAATGAGAGTTACTTAAATAGGCAGCAAAATGGCAAACTGTACGAAATACATAGGTAACACTCAATTAACTACATTTGATATTTGGTTTTTTCAAGAATTAACAATAAAGAAACCATTTGTTTGCATGTGATTTTGGATCTCCAGAAGTCGGAACCTAAACAGAGATGAAGTCAAAGCCCTATGACGGTCAACTCATGATAAACTTCATATGTCTAATTATAAATTATACATTTGCAGACCTGAAAATGGATAGAAAATGTCGAACTTGGGGTTCCACGAAGGTATAAGGAGTCCAATATAGGTCAAAAACTTTCTTCATTGTGGCAACTGCTCTAACTTAGCTATTCTAATGTATAAGGTATTTCAAATATTAGCCGTTTAAATAAATTAAATATGATTTACATATTTATTATTTTAGAAAGAAAAAAAAACAAGAAGCATTTCTCAAATTTATCCATGCTACTGCTACTCCAATTAGAGAAGAGTACTTAATTAAGTGAAACTTTAAGAGACTGAAAAGTGTTATTTATACAAATATTCTTATATTTTTAGACAATTAAATTGTGTAGAAAAACCTTAAAACAGTTATTATAAATCAGATGAAGTATTTTACATGTCTTAAATTTGTTTGACCAAAAAGTTTTGAGTCTGTTTGCTAAATTAATTTAATATGAAGCTAGAAGGTAAATTCTAGCCGAAGCCATTGATAAGGAAAGGAAGGTTCACCAATCCGTGGGCGAGATAGATCTTCATTTATTTAATAGAGTTGATTCACAAATGGACACCAAGGTTTTGGGTTCTTTCTACCTCACCATGGAGGATGTGAGGTCTTGTACATTTTCTCCCTTAAGAGTGATGTGTCTCCTAGTTTGTGAACCAGTCCCTCTACTTCACTCTCTCTACTAATATTTATACAAAATACTTTCATTTACCCAGCGGTCCTTAACCGGAGTGCCTAAGTCTTTTGACCATCCTTTAGATTAACCCTCTGAGGCATCTAAGTGTCTACTTCGTCGTGCGGGCCTCCCGAATGTTTGACCTTGACCCTAGTCGGGCCACTCGTCGATGTATTGCTTCATACGCATAATTTCGGCTTACTCGACTCCTGCTCGTTCCTTCTCAAATAAACTTCTGGTCAGATTTTGGCCCATACAGTTAGTCCCTTCGCCTGTCGTAGTCGTGTTTGGACGAGCTCGATGGGCGGATCTTGCCAGTTTGAGAGTCGAGAAATCTGAGCATCCTGGTCTGGGGGGCGAATACTTCATGGCGAGGTGACGACGTGACGCTTCGAGAGTCGTACCAGACCGTTATGTCAGTTTGAAATGACATTAATTCGCCATGCGTCATCATAGCACACGTTCCCTATATGTTGCGTCGTTTCTTGTGCCTCTTCCATTTTGGAGTTAATGTGGCGGTGTTTGATTTTCCCGCTCAGCGTGATTGTATTCTTGTAAATAGGGGAGAATTTCTCATTTTGGAGATGTGTTTCCCAATCGTTCGAGAAATCCCAGACTTTTTTTGCTCCCGTCCTAGATTCTTGTATCTCTCTCTCTTTCATGTTAGAATTTCTTATTGTTGCTACCCTCTTCTCCTTAGCATTCCCAATTCACGCGATCAAAGAAAAGATGGCTAGTGCATCTTCTAATTTAGATAGAGTTGTCGGTGCCCTCGTGTCGGAAACTGATGTACCTTCTCATGAAGAAGGGGCAATCATGGCAGAAGATGAGAACTTCCCCACTGTAGATGAAATAATTCCACGTTCGGGGAAGGCTAGGACTGATTTCAAGAACCCTCCCGACGACGATCCTGCGCCAGTTGTTTCCGAAATGGATGTTGCGATGCTTACTGTGCTCAAGGGTAAATGGAGGATTCCTGACCATATCGAACTTATTCCTGCGGGAAACGACGTCGTGCAGATACATCGCCCAGAGTATTGTGCATTTTACGCGTACCCCTTCGTCATTGGGTACACACTTCCCCTTCCTTCCCTGGCGGAAGACTTTTGCCTCTACTTTAGCGCCTGCCCAATTCAGCTCTCTCCGTACATATACAAGCTCTTTCTCATGCTCAGCAAGTACGCAGAACTGGCCGGCCAGGGGATTTCCCTCCATCACCTGCTTTATCTCTTCGTCCCGAGCTTTCATAGGGGTACGATGATACACCTTCCTCACCGTGGAACAAAGGTCCTGGTGGTGAAGATGGACGATAAGACTAGTCATCGCTTTTAGGAGAACTTCTTCTATGTGAGGACGAAGCACGTGATATCGAACCCTAACGGGTTTCTTGAGAAGTGGAACTATGCCCGTAAGTTTAAGTTTTTCTCTTTTTTAGAAATGGTTGCTCGTTGCCCCCTTCCGGTGATCTGATCGTTCTTCTTTTCTCTCTTGTTTCCTCTTCTTTCCTTTTATTTTGCAACTGAGAAGGAATCTCCCCCGCTAGTTCCTGATATCTGCGAGTGGGTGAGCCAGGTTTTGCCCCATACGATAGGAATTCGTGAATGGCCGCCGTTCCATGAGAGGTTCGGGTGCAGGCCTTCCGCTGGCGAGTCATGTCATCTTGCCCCTAGTCGTTTTAGCCTTTGATCCGTATTTTATTCCTTCCTATATCCTATTTTGGGTTAAGCTTCTCTCACTGGCAGGTCGAAGGGGATCGAGGAGAGCGAGGGCTCCCATTCCTGCTTTCCGTCAGTTGAGTTCCTCGGTTGGACCTGCACCAATAGTAGCTGCATTGAGAGCGTTCAGGCTCCTGCTACTTCACAGATTACGACCACGCTCAAGCCCGACCTTTTGGAGGTTGCTCCTCTGGTGGAAGCTCTGGTTCCCGCAGTTCATTTGGCGGACGAATAGTCTTAGGGCGATGGCGAAGAGGCTACGTTAAAGAGGTGGAGGATAATGTATGAGGGGGTGCCCTCGATTGAGGGGACTTCGAGGGGCGATCCTATGTTGGCGGTTTCCGAACCTGACAATGATGCTAGTTTGGGCGTGGAATTCACACCCCCTCGGGCGTGGAGACGGTGTATGTTTCGGGTGTGGAGGAGACTACCGTGGTAGGAGGGCGGAGTTTAGAGGCCGATGCGATCGTTTTGAGTGGTCCATCGACTTCTCAGCAGGCTCGTTCTCCCTCTTCGGCCAATGAGAGGGCGAATGGCGCGGTTATAGACGACTACGAATCCAGTTCAGATATTGATCCCGAGGACATGAGAATGTTTGAGGAAGGGTTTACCTGGGTTGAGGTGAGAGTGGAAGGTCCCTCTCGCGTGCTCGATAATCCATCGGATTACGACTTGTTGGAGGATACGGTGGACTTGATGTCCCAATTCGCCCTTCTTTGTTTCGCTGCCGAAAGCAGGTCTCTTCAGGATATCAATGATGCTGGCCTGTCACGAGGTGTAACCGGGATGGCCTTGAGGGTGAGTTCTTTATTGTTTTCTTCGATTCGCACCTTCCATTTTTGCTGACCCTTTCTTTTTCCTTCTATTTTTCCTCTTCAGACTTTTATCTTGGATACCGAGGGTGCTCGTCGGGAGGAGAAGCGGGCTGCCGCCTTTCAGACTATGGCTTCGAAGTACCGCCTGTATCGCGACAAGTGCCCGTGAGATGGATGCGCGGCTCAAGGAAGACGGCAGTCATCAATCCCTTAGGGAGGAGTTGGAGCGGAAGAATGAGGACCTGATGCGGTTCATCAGCAGATGCAACGAGCTCGAGGGGTTGCTTAGGGACAAAGAAGAAGAGCTTGAAGTGGGCAAGGGGTTTGCGGCTGAATGTGTTGATCTTCAAGCGAAGGTGGTGGCCTTGCATGTGGAGCTTGAGCAAAGCACCACTAGAGTCGCCGGTCTAAGTGTCGAGTTATCGGAGAATGTGACTGAGGTGGAAAGGAAGGTGACTGAGTTGGAGAGGGCTGAGGGAGCTCGAGTGGCGGTTTTGGCGAGGGTAGCTACACTGGAAGATACTATCCTCATTCTCAGGTCTGAGCGAGCAACTGATACAGAAATGGTCGCACTAAGGAAGGTGCGACTCGAGGAACGAATCGGTGGACTTGAGAGAGATGTCTCGAACCTGGGCGATCAAACTCGAGGCTGAAAAGGCGCGGTTGTTGGCTCAGGCTCCCCCTCAAACACCTGCCTCTGTTGTTGTTCCTCGCCATTTGTACGAAATTTGGATCCATGCTTAGGCTCAGCGGGATATATATATATATATATATATATATAAGGGCTTGTTGACGGCGAGGAGTGTTCCCGAAGCCGCTTTTGAAGATGTTCGTGTTAAAGCACGCGAGGCCGGTGAAGATGAGGAGGTCGAAGATGGGCTTACTTTTGATGATGAAAGTTCTGAAGGAGAGGGCGATGGTGGAGGTGAAGCTGCTGGACGAGCGGGGAGAGGGGTGATGGCATGGACCGGGGGAGGGGAGGGGCAGTGCTGAATGAAGCCTTTGTGCTTAATTTTTTTTTCTTTTCTTCGTTGTTGTTGTTTTTCCTTTTGTGGGGTCTCGCTTTTGGCCTTTTGCAAGATGTTATTTCTCTGTTGGATGGAGCAATTGATTTGCACTTTGTCGTACGTCTTTGTACTTTTCCTTTATTTTTTTTTGGAATCTTTTGGCCTTTCTCGCAATAAGTCACTGCTTTTTAGCTGTAAAATCGAGCCAGGTTGAATTTAACTTATTGAAATTTTGAACGAGGTCGAATTTAACTTGTAATTAGTTCGATGAGGTCGTATTTGACTTGAAATTCGAGCGAGGTCGAATTTGACTTGTAATTCGAGAGAGGTCGAATTTGGATTGTAATTCGAGCTAGGTCGAATTTTGACTTGTAATTCGAGCGATGTCGAATGTTATTCTTTTAATTGGCGATGGTCGGGGCCGCATGGGCTGGAATTTGAACGAGGTCGAATTTAACTTGGTTAACATTTGAGCGAGGTCGAATATGTGTTTCCTGCCTTGGCGCGGTGTGAGCTTGGTGGAGTTGCGCAAGAATACCATATGTTTCTCCGCTTACTTATTCGTTGGCGAATATTTACACGCTTCTACTCAATTCCTACACACATTCGAGAAGTCCCAGTCTATCTAGTCCCTTTATTGCTCGGCTTGGAGAGGTAGTTGACGGGACGGGCGATGAACTCACCACTTAGGCTTCGATAAATTCTAACCCTCGGTTAAATCGGGCAAGGTCCGAATGTAACTAATCAAATTTAGCTGGTTGTGTCGGCGCAGCGCCGCCTTGGCGAGTGTGCGGGTGAGTTTTGTGCGCTTATGTTCTGCATGTGTTGGAGAGATTTGTACGTTTTCCGGCCAGGTAACCCATTCCCAGTCCACATGTAATTTTTCTTTATGGTGTCAACTTATTCTAAATCATTTTCCCGTTATCTGCAGTATGATATGGCGTGGGGAGTTTTCCTGATGTGTCGTTTTCCGAAGGGGTCGGAGCATCTTCGTGGAGGACAAAAACTTAAAATTTGTATGTCGACTTTCCCTCGTTCGCGTATTTGGGAGAACGCCCTTGTCTCTGTTCCACTTTTAAAAAGGAATAACAGGTTAGAAACAAACGGAATCATTTGTTACCTCGACTAGTTGGTTGACGGGCGGAGGGGAGAGGTCACGCTCCCTTCTCTGGCTCTGCTTCGTGGTTGCTATCAGTTTGGTGAGGTCGCTTATCTCAGCGCTCTGTGCTCGATGATTTGGGCGGGTTGACGTTCGTTGAACTCGGGTGACGTCTTCCGGGTCTTTGGGTTGGTATTTGCTGTTTCCGCTCCTGATACCTGGAAGGTCCTTTCGACTTGACTGGCAACGAACTAGAAATCGCGCCGCCGAGCGACTCGTTTTGGTCCCTACTCCGACGCTAGTTTTAGATCTGATCCCAGCTTTGTGCTTAGCCTCGTCATTAGTCGAGCCTGGGCACTTCATGGACTGATGACTCACTTCACCCGCTAGGATCTCGGGTTCGAGTCCCAGCTCGACCCAGTCCCGGACGCGCAAAGAGAACAGAAACATAAGTCATACCACAAACATAAGAGCAGAGCACATTTATCATTTCATAGAATTACATAACATGCATAATTTCATATTGTAAGAGAGAAAGCAGTACGCGTAAGGTATAGATGGTATCTAGCGTTAATATAGCGATAGGATTTCGGATGTGCTCGGTTACGTGATGGTTGTAGTCTTAATTTGATGACTTACGCTCACAACACACTAGAGCTTCTACTACGGCACAACGTAGTTTTCGTATATAAATCAAGCATAACTCTGATTCCGTGCAAGGATCTAACCTTGGTTGGTTTTGCAGTTTCGAGGGTTTGCCTGTAAGTTTCTCAAATCTACGTGCGTAATGAAAGGACGAAACTATAACGAATGGGAAATAGAACTAGGACCGAACTTAGATCTAGAGGAAACTAAGACTTTGCCTAGAAAATCCCCACAGACGGTGCCAAATTGTTTGACCAAAAAGTTTTGAGTCTTTTTGCTAAACTAATTTAATATGAAGATAGAAGGTAAATTCTAGCCGCAGATAATTAACTCTAGATTAAAGATCATAAGCGAGAGTACGCTAACATGGTTGGACCTAAAAATCGATTGTAATCTCGGCTGAGTTCTGTGATACAAGATTAGATAATAATCTGAATAAAATCAAACGAAAATGGAAAGTAAATGAAAGGAAGGGTTCACCGATCCGTGGGCGAGATAGATCTTCATTTATTCAATAGAGTTGATTTACAAATGGACACCAAGGTTCTGGGTTCTTTCTACCTCACAGTGCAGGACCTGAGGTCTTGTACATTTTCTCCCTTAAAGAGTGATGTCTCTCCTAGTTTGTGAACCAATCCCTCTACTTCACTCTGTCTCCTAATATTTATACAAAACACTTTCATTTACCCAGCGTTCCTTAACCGGAGTGCCTAAGTCTTTTGACCATTCTTTAGATTAACCCTCTGAGGCATCTAAGTGTCTATTTCGCCGTGCGGGCCTCCTGAATGTTCTACCTCGACCATAGCCGGGCCACTCGCAGATGTATTGCTTCATACGCGTAACTTCGGCTTACTCGACCCCTGGTCGTTCCTTCTCAGATAAATTTCTGATCAGATTTTGGCCCATACAAAATTAAGTCTATTTTATAAAGTGTTCAATCTCTTAGGGGAAGTATCAAGTATTCAGACGATAGTGTCTTAGTTGTAGCAAAGCGATCTTTGTGGATAGGAAAGCTCACGTGCATGCATTGCCATCGTCTACGTACTTCCTCTGGTTGAGGATTAGTGATAAACTTTTTTTTTTGTTTTTTTCACTTCCCAAACTATTTTCTGTACTTTTTATGCTTACATAGCATGCGACAATTTTTGCTTTTGGAGGAAGTTGATTAAATTTTAGAGGCAATGTCTAATTATCTAAATATATATATATATATATATATATAGTGTTTAAAGTTTAATACTCTTTCATTAACAACCTTAGCAACTATTTTTATGACTCTCCTTTGACATGCTATGGGATGAGATGTCGAAGAATGAAATGAAACTTGTAGAAACTTATTCGGTATGAATAAATTTTTACACCTTCACGATTATCTTTTCTTGCAGCTCCTAAATTGCATTTAGTAGTTGGAGCAGAAACACTCGGGAAAACAACCCTTTAGTACGCAAAAAGTCATTGTCAGGGGCGGAGAGCTAATAAAAGCCGAGCTACCTGTTCGAACCCAGTAACTTTTAATGATGCGCAATATCCGGGCTAACCTTGTAACAACTTGCTCTAAATTCAAAGCCAAAGCAAGAAACACCTTTAATTAGAGTCCCTAGCTTAATATATACTACTATCTAAAGAAACGTTTGCTACCATAGAAATATAAAATCAAGATATTCTAAAATTCGTCTAATTCTTGGACTTTGCCATAAACCTAAGCTTAAATCATTACCAATATATTGCCATGTGCCATAAGCTTTGGTATCTTCACCACCACGTTCAACTCACATGTATACTTGTTGCACATAGTATAGTATTTCCCTTCTTATGCTTATGGAGTAAGTCATGATAAATATTGCTACTCTACGTTTCTGACATAAAAAAAGATTTTTAATTATACTAACTTTAATTACAAAAATTAACGCATTAATTACAAGCCATGCACTTGTGTCTACTACTCCTTAGACCCTCCCTCAATAAGTACCTCCCAACTTCTTCCCTACACTCCATTGGCGCCTAAAACCCTATTTGCATTTCCACATTTCCTTCTTCAACTGTCTCCTATCTCTTTTCTTCTTCTTCTTCTTCTCTCAGTTCACAGATATTATAACACTTTAGTCTAGAGCAGTGACATTGAGAAAAAATGGCTACAATTTGGACGCTTTGCATTGCTAGTCTTCTATCTATTTTGACGGCCGCTAATGCAAAGGTCCCCGGTGTTTACACGGGTGGACCTTGGGAGAGTGCCCATGCCACATTCTACGGCGGCGCTGATGCCTCTGGCACCATGGGTACGTACGTATCTGTAATTGATTTTTAGATGACCTGATTTACACGGTACATAAAAGTACTTAAACTCATATGATGTATATTATTATTTTCTTTCCTGAACAGGTGGTGCGTGTGGGTACGGGAATTTGTACAGCGCAGGATATGGAGTGAACAATGCAGCACTAAGCACTGCCCTCTTTAACAATGGGCTAAGCTGCGGTGCTTGCTTTGAGATAAGGTGCACCGATCCGAAATGGTGCACCCCTGGGAACCCGTCCATATTTGTAACGGGTACAAACTTTTGTCCACCAAACTATGCTTTGCCAAATGATAATGGCGGGTGGTGCAACCCACCTCGTCCTCATTTCGATCTTGCCGAGCCTATGTTCCTCAAATTTGCTCAGTACCGTGCCGGCATCGTCCCTGTAACCTATCGTCGGTAAGTTGCACTGTCGTTCCTAAATATGTTATAGTATTTAATTCTTTGGTTATATATAATACTTTAAAAACTTATTGTTTTAAACATGTCCATGTGGCTAGAACCTAGAACCGCATCTTATTAAGCGTACAATATGAGATTCAAGTTAAACTGTCTTCAAATTAATTTAGAAAGATGTCATTGTCCTTAATATAAGAAAATAGTACGCTTTTATCATATTAAATTCTTCTATTTCTTGTATGTAATCTAATTTGTTAAGGGTTTTCCTGTCGTTTAACTAACCATAGATAACTGGATATTGTTTTGGTGTAAAACTGTTTGCTTCCCCTCTTACGTTTGATAGCTTTCCATTTTAGAGGAAATTAAATGACTACTTTATCCTCAAGTTATCTTACATACATAGTGTGGGTTGGCTTAGCTTAAGATCATAGACTTAAGACTTGGAACTCGCTCACTATTTTTAAATTAAAATTATATATATAACTAAAATATTTATATTAGTATTAATTGGCACTTACCACCACAAAAGACTAAATAGAATAACAGTATAGTAGTATTATTTAAACATTTTAAATTCACACCTCGTTATAGTTTTGTCACTTCCACATGCATGCTACATCTACATCTTGCAGGTAATTAAATTTGTCCAGTTACATAATAGACGCGGTTTTGGTAAGATTAATCTGATGCGCTTTTCTTGTATAAACTTATTCAATTAGTAGTAGTAAATTATAACATACAACAGTACATATTTTATCTCACTTCACCATTTAACTATGAGAAATTAACATGATACGATGCATTCATCGAGCTCGAATACAAGGTAGTTCGGTGCACAAAGCATCACATATTTATGCAGGTCCGAAAAATTAAAGACTTGTGTCCCACAAGGTATTATGTAGACAACCTACACTAATATAAGCATTAGTGGTTGCTTCCACAGCTCAAACTCGTGACCTATAAGTCGCACGACAACTTTACTATTGCATCAAATTCTCTCCATTGAGCTCGAATATATAATATTTTTTTGCTCTTAATGTTGCCTAAAAGTTGAGAATTTTGTATATAAAATTCTCCACTAACAATTTTCCTAATTATTTTGGTCAAATAACAGGGTTCCATGCAAAAAATCAGGAGGAATTAGATTCACAATCAATGGTTTTCGTTACTTCAACATGGTAATAGTGACCAACGTGGCAGGTGCAGGTGACATTCAGAAAGTTTTCGTCAAAGGTACAAACACAAAATGGATGGCTATGAGTCGTAATTGGGGCCAAAACTGGCAATCCAATGCTCAGCTTGTTGGTCAAGCTCTCTCCTTTAAAGTCAAAGCCAGTGACCATCGCTATGTCACCACATACAACGTGGCACCATCTAATTGGCAGTTCGGTCAGACTTATGAGGCCAAAAATTTCCGAGTTTAACTCAAATATTGATCCCAATACTATCACTTACAAAAAAAAACAAAAAAACAAAAACAAAAAACGAAAAATTAAAATTACTTTTCTTTATTTTCATATACTAAGTATACCATTTTCTCCACCTTCAGTTTTTCTCTTTTTTAACGGGAAAGATTTTAGGTAATATGGGCAAGTAGTTTCGTTTTACATTTTAGTGATGATGTATAAGTGCCAAAAAAAGATAATATAGTCCGCGTACCAAACGTTCCCAAAGGGGGAAATGGGAAGGTTTATATAGAGAGGCTGATGCGACTGCAGAAGGATCAAAATTAGGACAAAAATGTAGCCCGCGGCTCTATTATATTTTGCAATTACTGCTAATAACTTATATTTAATGGGAATTATATATTGTCTATGAATATGAATATCACAAATTGTCCCTTTTAGTATTTTGCAAGCTCAAATTCCTTGTCCATTATGTCATATGTTTGGTACATTTATAATTAATACTAATCATTTTAATTGCTTGTGTGGGCAAATTTTCAGAATCCGCTTATTTTGAGAAGTGCTTTTTAAAAAAGTACTTTTGGCTAATTAATTTGAAAAATACTTTTGAGCGGTGATTAGCCTTTATCCAAGCTTTTGTGTTTTTTTCTAAAAATTGCTTCTTTAAAAAATGCTTTTGGAAAGAAAACATTTTTCTGCTTCTCAAAATCTGCTTCTACTTCCCCTCTAAAGCACTTTTTTTTTCCTTCTAAAAGCTTGGCCAAACATCTCATTTTTTGGCTAAAATCACTTTTGGCCCCGAAAAAAATTGGCCAAAAAGGATATGAGTACCAACAATTCTTCCATTCAAAAGGGGCTAAATTCTGTTGGAATTTTTTAGTATTGATTTAATACTCCTTTTCCTGTTATACCGTTTACTGTAATCCTTCATATGCATTTCAAGGACCTTGATACAAAATACAAGAGGAATTAAATAACAAGAAACTAACATTGTAGCTAAAGTTGTCTCCATATAACCTATAGGTCACAGTTTCGAGTCGTGTAATCAGCCATTAATGTATGCAACAGGGTAGGTTACCTAATCACACTCATTAGCATGTAGCCCTTCCCCGAACCCTGCGTGAGCACGGCATACTTCGTGCACTGGGCTTTAGCTACGAATAAACTAAACGCCTAGAATCTTTGGTTCTCCAGCTCTGTCTCAAGGTTCCCAGTTGAATAACATACACTAAACAAATAAGAGTAACCGATCCTCGGAATTTACAGAAAATATTGTACCTCCAAGGAAAAACAAATATTGCTTGCTCCTCCTACAGCTAGCTCCTCATAAATCTATAGTTCAACCACCATCCCAAAAAAGAGTAAAGATTGCTGTACATATTAGTGGAAGGCATTTTCTTAGTTATATGCCAGTTCTTGAACTAAAGAATGCTAGTAACTAGCATACCAAGAACTTCCTTTCCTTCTTTTATGTGGAAAGAAGTGAAGGTGTAGGTCTTGGATACTTTGTCTTTCCCGGGGTCTCTTCTGCACCGCTTCTGCAGGATTTCTTTAGCGCAAAACTTGATTGGCTAAGCTGATTAACATGTCGGCCTTTCTTATCATTTTTCGCTACATCATTGGACTCCTGAAGCTGTTCTAGAGCTGTTACCACTTCATCCATTGTTGGCCTCGACTTGGGGTCCATCGACAGGCATTGAACAGCTAGGTTAGCAACCTTTATGGCACGATTGAGTAAATATTGTCCTTCAAGACGACTGTCTAGAACACGGAAAACTCTACGTTTGTTGGTCAAATAAGGTTTTGCCCACTCAACAAGATTATGTTCCCCCGTTGGTCGATTCTTGTCTATTGCTTTCTTACCGGATAGAATTTCTAACAGAACTACCCCAAAGCTGTATACATCGCTCTTAGCAGTAAGATGGCCTTCCAAACAAAGAGAAGCATGAAACTTAGAAATTGGTTATCATTATAAAAATTCATATTCACGAAAATGGAAAACAAATGACTCCAAGATTTTTACTTTTCAAAGCATGAATATTGCTATACACATTTATGACGTGAAACAAAATACAAGTGTTGTTCATTCAATTTAAATAAGTTTTAATTTTAAATAAGAAGTTCATCCGCTCTAATGCTCTCATCAATTCAGATGAACTCTGAATCACGATTACAAAAAATAGGATGACATGAGTAGATGAGAATGTACACATGAAGTTTATCGACTGTAAACTGAGCTGCGTAAAAGAAACTAACAGTAACATAAGATGGTAAACCTGAAATGAAATTGGAAAGCATGGAGACCAACCTGTGGATAGATACTCTGGAGCAGCATATCCATAAGTTCCCATAACCCTAGTAGATACATGGCTCTGATCACCTGTCGGACCATCTCTGGCCAACCCAAAATCAGAAAGCTTGGCATTGTAGTCCTGGCGATGTAAAGCGTAAAATTGAGTGCAACAAACAAGTATCTAAAAACATGGCAAAGGCTTCGACACCACACAGTATAAAGTGACCCTTTGCAATGATATTCACATACCGAGTCGAGCAGAATATTAGAAGTCTTGAAGTCTCTATAGATAACTTTTGTTTCAGCATTATGAAGAAATGCAAGGCCCCTTGCAGCACCAAGCGCAACTTTCATACGAAGGCTCCAAGAAAGTGGTTGGTAGTATGAACCTCCTGAGTCAAATAAAAATCCTCATATGATCTAGGATTCCACAGGCTTGTTCAGATGAACGTTAAATAATCACACAGGTAGAAGTATATAAAACAGAAGCAGAACTCACTCCTAAAGAGATGATTCTCCATGCTACCCTTAGGCATGAACTCATAGACCAAGAGCCTGTGGTCCTCCTCTAAGCAATAACCAATCAATTTAACAAGATTTGGATGATGTAGTTGTCCTAGATAATTAATCTCAGCCTGCAAATTTGTAAGGTCGAGAACATAACATATCTTGCTTTTATAAGTAGCAGTGGTTTGTAGCAAAATGAGAACTAGGACTGTGTACTAAATGCAATCAAGTAATCCTGTTCATCACGATTTTATTGATCAGATTACTTTTCTCCCTAATCTGTATATGGATTATCTTTCAAAGTCCAGAAACAAATATATTTAATTGAAAAGATTTACTCCATATGCTGAGTCACTCGAAGTAGAAGAATGGACTCACCAGCCATTCCCTGTGGCCCTGCCACCCTTCTTGGTTTAACTTTTTGACAGCTATCACAATCCCAGTGCCAGGCTTTGATGCTGCAAGAGTATGCTCATCGACCCACCCCTTGAATACTGAACCGAAACCTCCTTCTCCTACTACACTATCAGGACGGAAGTTTCTAGTAGCTGCTCGGAGTTCACTGAAAGTGTAGCTCCTCAAATTGGAGGATTGCAAGATCTCACCCTCGCTACGAGGAGTTGGTGGTATGGAAGCTGATGAGCGCTTGCTATTTGAATTACTAGTCTCGGTACCATTTCCACTGGCATTTCTTGAATCCAACCCTAAACGAAGACATTTATATTACAATCAATAGACAGAAGAAAATGAAATGAAGATACACATCCATAGAAACCAATAACTACTAGTCTTCATACAACCCAAGAAGATTCCCATACATAAAAAAGGAAACCTTTTCAAAGATAGTATTACTTCTCTTTGAAGCACAATAACATGTAACCTTCTTTGCAATTCCCCCCCACCCCCCACCCCACCCCAACCCTTTTTTTTTCTTTTTTTGGTAACAATTATCCTCTGCAGCTCTAGGGAATTTTTCTTTCTCCTAGTCTTTCTTTCCTTTTTCCTTTTTAAAGTTCTTTGATCTTTGAAACAAGCAAAGACTTTAACTACCAAATCACTCATTCATATCAAACACTTTGCATCTGTAGGATAAAGTGGCAACAGTAGTAGAGCTAAATTATCAACAAAAAAAGAGAATTAATGGAGATCAGAAACAAGTTGCCAATGCCAAAAGAGGACTTAAAAATGTAGCCAAGAAACCAAAGTACTTTCAAAAATGAATTATATTAAAAGACAGTGAACTTTATACCAGAAGCAGCAGTATAAAATGTGGTCTCAGTCTTGATTTGGTAGCTCAGACAAATCCCCATTAGAGCAAGAACACCAAAAAAGATGCAATTTTTAGCTCCACTAGCTACAAAACAAATAGCAAAAACTCAAGTTTTCATCATTATATGCACACAGATAACTCCAGTTTGCTACTTCAATACAAACCCCACAAAGCCCGTGAAGCCAGATCTAATGTGAAACCAAGAATCTTCCTCTTTCTCTACATAAAATATATGACAACAAAAAATTTGGAGATAAAAAATGAAACATTTTACTGAATTAGGCTGTAATTGTTCCGTCCCACTTGGCTATATGAAAAGATATTATGACAAGAAAGTTGGAAATAAAAGTACATGAGGGCAAAAGGGGGTTTTATTGCTTTCTTGATTTTCTTTTTTGTACCTTTATTGTGAAGAAACAGACATAGTCATAGATAGTTGACTTGCCTTTTAGCTTCTTTGTCTTTACTTGTAGTAGGTAGCAGTTCAGAGTACCAAGAACAAGCAACCAAAAGATACTGAAAAACTAAACATGGGATTTTACTAGTTGATCCAGTAATAGTCAGAGCAGAAGACTGTGAATAGCTGAACTTAGTTTCAACATTATATCGCGTTGCTTAGCTGTTTGAATTTGTGTCTGATATGTTGGTCTGTCTTGGGTTGCTAGATTCTCGGTTACTAGTCATATTTAGGAGTCCGGAACCCAATTAGGCTAAAATTAGATAAATAGAATAAAAATAAGTCAAAAAAAAATATAGGACCGAATCATGTATAACGCCACACTATGTGGCGCTATACACTAACGGTAACAGTGTCGTTAGTGTATAGCGCCACATAGTGTGCGTTATACATACTGAAATTTCTGACAGGACAGGTATAACGCCATAGTGCCCGGCGTTATACCTATTTTTCTAGGAAAATGTGCCGTCGTGTTTAAGAGAGTCTCCATCCTCCTCCTTCCCCCATTTTTTAATCTTCTTCTTCTTCTTCATTTGGTCCCCCACCCCGATTCTGCCGAGTTTTAAAAAAAAAAAATTGGGTCCCCTCGTCACATAAAAGTTGAAGAGTTTTGGTCCGACTTTCGAGTAGAGCATCGTATTGTTGTTGATACACATTTTCGGAGTCAAAATTTCAATTTAT
>ML307693.1:0-37761 GCA_005239505.1 Nicotiana paniculata | reverse complement strand
GACTTCTTCCGATTTCCTGTAAACATGGCAGAGGAGCAACACATGGCGGTTCAGGAGGTAGCACGCGGTGCAGCCAGAGCACCTGCACGAGCTGCAATAGAGGAGCCCCCAGCAGCTCCAGCTGGAGGACAGGCACCAGAGGTTTCTATTGTTGCACCAGCCCTCTAGGAGACTATAGGCCAGTTCATGAGCATGTTCAGCACCTTAGTTCAAGCTGGATTGATCCTATTAGCTCCCGCCACATCTCATATCGGGGGAGGGGCACAGACTCCTGTAGTCCGCACTCCTGAGCAGAGGCTCTAGGTTGATCAGGTCCCAAAATTCATTCCTATGCAGCTGGTAGCTCCGGTTCAACACGAGACTAGGACAGCCGCTTCTGAGGCGGAGCAGCTCAGACTTGAGAGGTACAAGAAGTACCACCCACCTACCTTTAGAGAATTAGCTATAGATGATGCTCAGGGTTTTATGGAGGAGTGTCATCGTATTCTTTGTACTATGGGCGTAGTAGAGACGAGTGTGGTTTCTTTTACCACCTTCTAGCTTAGAGGAGCAACCTATTAGTGGTGGCATGCTTATTAGTTGAGTAGTCCAGATGAGGCAGCCTCACTTACATGGACTCAATTCTCGGACATATTTTTCAGAGAGTATGTCCCTCAGAGCCTCAGGGATTCATGGCGCGCGGAGTTTGAGGAATTGCGCTAGGGTGCTATGATGGTGTCAGAGTATGCAGTCTATTTCAGTGATTTGGCCTGACATGCACTGGCCTTGGTTGCCACAATTCAGGAGAGGGTTCGTCGCTTCATTGAGGGACTCCACCCCAGTATCCGGATCAGTATGGCCTGGGAGTTGGGATGGATATCTCTTATCAGCAGGTAGTGAGTATTTCCAATAGATTGGGGGGTGTGCTTTCCCAGGACAGAGAGGAGACAGAGTCCAAGAGGTCTCGAGAGTCTGCCACTTACAGTGGTACTCGTGCCCCAGCTGCAGTTCGACATGGTAGGGGTTATGTGTGTCGCCCCGTTCATTCAGCTCTTCTAGCCACCAATGGCGTTTCCAGTCCCTTCTAGGACCCATGAGCCTTATTATGCACCGCTAGTATCTAGTGTGCCTCATGTTCGAGGTGCTTTTAGAGGCCAGTCCAGAAAACCTGGCCCGAGTCAGTCACGGAAGCCATGCCCTCCGAGAGGTTCTTTTGAGTGTGGCGACACTCACCATATGGTGAAGGATTTCCCCAGAGTTAGGAGGGGTGCACCTCCACAGACTTCTTAGCCACCACGTGCTCTACCGAATCCTCAGGCTATGGTTCCAG
This sequence comes from Nicotiana paniculata, assembly GCA_005239505.1. NCBI lineage: Eukaryota > Viridiplantae > Streptophyta > Magnoliopsida > Solanales > Solanaceae > Nicotiana > Nicotiana paniculata. The sequence continues at coordinate 36,452 of ML307693.1, read as the reverse complement.
CACCATCTACAGCCCCACCTGCTCTGCCAGCTCGAGGGGGAGGTCGGGCAGGTCGATGTCGCCCTAGAGGGAGAGGCAAGGAAGGTATTATGCTCTCCCGGCTCGAACAGAGGCAGTTGCTTCCGACTCTGTCATTATAGGTATTGTTACAGTCTGGTCATAGAGATGCGTCGGTTTTATTTGACCTAGGCTCTACATATTCCTATGTGTCCTCTTATTTTTCCCCACATTTGGGGGTATCTCGGGATTATTTGAGTTCCCTTGTTTATGTGTCTACTCATGTGGTAATTTCTCTTATTGTGGACCACATGTATCGGTTGTGTTTGATTGCTCTTAGTAGTTTTGAGACCAAAGCCGATTTATTATTACTCAGCATGGTAGACTTTGATGTTATCTTGGGCATGGACTGGTTGTCGCCCCATTATTCTATTTTTGATTGTCACGCTAAGACCGTGACACTGGCTATGCTAGGCTTACCGCGATTAGAGTGGAGGGGTACCTTAGAGTATAGTCCTAGCAGAGTTATTTCATTTCTTAAGGCTCAACGAATGGTTGAGAAGGGGTGTGACGCGTATTTAGCTTATGTGAGATATGTCAATATTGATACCCCTACAGTTAAGTCAGTTCCAGTAGTGAGGGACTTCCCAGATGTGTTTCCAGTGGATCTTCCGGGCATGCTGCCCGACAGAGATATTGATTTCGGCATTGATTTGTTGCCGGACACTCAGCCCATCTCTATTCCTCCATACCATATGGATCCTCCCTAGTTGAAAGAGTTGAAGGAGCAGTTGCAAGAGTTGCTTGATAAGGGCTTCATTCGGCCCAGTGTGTCACCTTGGGGTGCTCTGGTCTTGTTTGTGAAGAAAAAGGATGGTTATATGCTTATCTGTATTAATTATCGCCAGCTGAACAAAGTTACAGTGACGAATATGTATACATTGCCTCGCATTGGTGACTTATTTGATCAGTTACAGGGTTCCAAGGTGTTTTCCAAGATTGACTTACGTTCAGACTATCATCAGTTGAAGGTTCGGGAGCCAGATATCCCGAAGAATGCTTTCAAGACCCAATATGGTCACTATAAGTTTCTTGTTATGTATTTTGGGATGACCAGTGCCCCAACAGCTTTTATGCATTTGATGCACAGTATGTTCCGGCCTTATCTTGACTCCTTCATTATTGTGTTTATTGACGACATTCTGGTGTACTCCCGGACTCGGGAGGATCATGAGCATCACCTGAGGACTGTGCTTCAGACCTTGAGAGAAAAGAAATTGTATGCAAAATTTTCAAAGTGTGAGTTTTGGCTAGACTCAGTGGCATTCTTAGGTCATGTAGTATCGAGTGATGGGATCAACGTGGATTTGTGGAAGCAGTGCTGAGTTGTCCTAGACCGTCATCAGCTACGGAGATCCGTAGTTTTCTTAGTTTTGCGGGTTATTACGGTCGTTTTGTATAGGAATTCTCATCTATTGCAGAACCTATGACCAGGCTGACCCAGAAGGGTGCTCCTTTCAGGTGGATAGAGGGGTGTGAGGAGAGATTTTAGAAGATCAAGACAATTTTGACTACAACCCCAATATTGGTATTGCCTACAGGTCGGTCCTACACTGTATATTGTGATGCGTCGCGAATTGGTCTTGGTGTGGTGTTAATGCAGGACGGTAGGGTAATTTCATACACGTCCAGACATCTGAAGGTGCATGAGAATAACTATCATGTCCATGACCTTGAGTTAGCAGCTATTGTTCATGCCTTGAAGATTTGGTGGCACTATTTGTACGGTGTTCCTTGTGAGATTCACACGGATCATCAGAGTTTGCAGCATCTGTTCAAGCAAAATGATCTTAAATTGCATCAGCGGAGGTGGTTGGAGCTACTTAAGAACTATGATATCACCATTGTGTACCACCCATGAAAGGCCAATGTGGTGGCTGATGCTTTGAGTCGCCGGGGGAGTTTAGCATATCTTCGAGCTGCAGAGAGGCCATTGGCATTGGATGTTCAGGATTTAGCATCCAGTTTGTGAGATTGGATATTTTTGAGTCGATTCGAGTATTGGCTTGTGTGGTCTCTCGGTCTTTTCTTTATGATCGTATCAGAGAGCGTCAGTATGATGACCCCCATTTGCTTGTCCTTATGGACACAGTCCAACACGGTAATGCTAATGAGGTCACTATTGGGGATGATGGCGCATTGAGGATGCAGGATAGGCTATATGTTCCTAATGTAGATAGTTTGCATGAGTTGATTCTTCAAGAGGCTCAAAGATCATGGTACTCCATTCATCCGGGTGCCGCGAAGATGTATCAGGACTTATGCAACATTACTGGTGAAAGAGGATGAAGAAGGACATAGTGGAGTATGTGGCTCAGTGCTTAAATTGCAAGCAGGTGAAGTATGAGCATCAGCGGCCAGGAGGGTTGCTTCAAAAGTTAGATATTCCGGAGTGGAAATGGGAGCGGATCACTATGGATTTCGTTGTTGGACTCCCACGGACTCGCCGGAGGTTTGATGTAATTTGGGTGATCATGGATAGGCTGACCAAGTTAGCTCATTTCATTCCTGTGATGACTAACTATTCTTCCGAGCAGCTAGCTCGAATCTACATTCGCGAGATCGTCAGGCTTCATGGCGTACCGATATCTATCATCTCTGACCGGGGTACACAATTTACATCACAATTCTGGAGGGTCGTACAACATGAGTTGGGTAGTCGAGTGGAGCTGAGAACAACATCTCATCCTCAGACGAACGGACAGTCCGAGCACTATTAAGATATTAGAGGATATTCTTTGTGCGTGTGTGATGGAGTTTGGAGGGTCGTGGGATCAGTTCTTCCCACTTGCGTAGTTTGCCTACAACAATAGTTATCAGTCGAGCATCCAGATGGCACTGTATGGTAGGCGGTGTTGGTCCCCAGTGGGTTGGTTCGAGCCATGTGATGCCATATTATTGGGTACAGACTTGTCCAGGATGCCCTGGATAAGGTGAAGGTGATTCAGGATTGGCTTCGCACAGCCCAGTCCAGACAAAAGAGTTATGCAGAACGGAAGGTTCGCGATGTAGCATTCATGGTTGGAGAGCGGGTCTTGCTCCGGGTATCATCTATGAAGGGTGTTATGAGGTTCGGGAAGAAGGGAAAGCTGAGCCCAAGGTACATTGGTCCTTTTGAGGTGTTGCGGCATGTTGGGGAGGTTGCTTATGATATTGCCTTACCTCCCAGCCTAGCAGGGGTTCATCCGGTATTCCATGTTTCTATGCTCCGGAAGTATCACGGTGATCCAGCTCACGTATTAGATTTCAGCTCAGTCCAGTTTGACAAAGATCTATCTTACGTTGAGGAGCCAGTGGCTATTTTGGACAGGCATATCAGAAAGGTAAGGTCAAATAACATTGCTTTCATGAAGGTGCAGTGGAGGGGTCAGCCGGTCGAGGAGGCGTCTTGGGGGACCGAGCAGGATATGTGCAACCGATATCCTTATCTTTTCACCGCTTCAGGTATGTCTCTATACTCGATCGAGGATGAATGATTGTTTTAAGAGGGGGAGGATGTAACAACCCGGTTGGTCGTTTTAAGAGTTATAGTTCCGATCTCCTGTCTACTGCTTTCCCCGTGTCTTTTTCTCCTTATGTGTATTGCTGAGAGGTATTGGTGGTAGTTTCGGAGTGTTTTGGGACACTTAGTCCCTAAATGGAAGCTTAAGTCTTAGGATTTTTTTATCGTAGTCGGAACTGTGTGAAGACGACTCTGGAATAGAGTTACGTTGATTCCGTTAGCTTTGTTGGGTGATTTTGGACTTAGGGGCGTGTCCGGACTGTGAATTGGAGGTCTGTAGCTAATTTAGGCTTGAAATGGCGAAAGTCAATTTTTTGGAGATTTTGACCGGAAGAGGACTTTTTGATATCGGGATTGGTTCCGATTCCGGAAGTTGGAGTATGTCCGTAATGTTGAATATGACTTGTGTGCAAGATTTGAGGTCAATCGGACGTGGTTTGATAGGTTTCGGCATCAGATGTAGAAATTTAAAGTTTCAAGTTTTTTAAGTTTGAATTGGAGGGTGATTCGTGTTTTGGCGTTGTTTGATGTGATTTGAAGGCTCGACTAAGTTCGTATGGTGTTTTAGGACTTTTTGATATGTTTGGTTGACGTCCGGGGGGCCTCAGGTGTGTTTCGGGGTGAGTTTTGAGCGAGTCCGGGTATTTCGGCACTCTGATGTTGTTCTGGAACGTTGGAAGTGCGGATCGCTCAATTCCATGTGTTGAGGCACATTTTTGAGTGATTTAGCAGATGAAAAAGTGTTGCAGCAGACGAAAAAGTGCGGACTGCAGAGGAAAAATGCGGACTGCACAATTTTGTCTGCGGCCGCACTTTTGGTGATTTTCGCAAGTTTGCTGGTCCGACTTCGGAATCTTATATCCTTTGATATACAAGGAATTTGGAGATGATTCAAAATGAAAGTTGTAGCCCTTCGTGTCTAGTTTTCAGAAAGATAAAGTCATCATTTGAACATCTGTATAGAAAGTTACGGTCAATGTACTGAAGCCTGGTCGTGTAGAGGCTATGAAGTGCGGCCGCACAATTTATGTGCCACCGCAGAAGCTAGGTTGTGCGACCGCACTTGGAATTGTGCGGATCGCACATTGAGAGGTCAGATTGGGTACTATATAACCGAGGTTTAAGTCAGATTGGGTACTATATAACCGAGGTTTAGGGTATTATTTTATTTTTTGACTTTGGGAGCTCGGTTTGAGATGATTTTTCGTGGTTTTTTCAAGAAATTCCTCGGGGTAAGTGATTCTAACTTGAATTTGGTTAATATACATGAATATATCACTTATTTCATCATTTAATTAGTACTTTGAGATGGAAATTTGGGAAAAACTGTAGAAACTTCATAAACTATAAATTGAGGAGTTGAAGGTCGAGTTGTGATCGGAATTGGCTATTTTTGGTATGGTTGGACTAGTGAGTGAATGGGTGTTCATATTTTATGACTTTTATCCGATTCCGAGACGTGGGCCCGGGCAGACTTTTTGGGGCGATTTTCTAATTTCTTGCCTTATATTTGATTTCATTAATTAGATTAGTTTTTATAGTTATATTTATGATATGTATTTGATTTAGCTAGATTTGGGCCATTCGGAGTTGGAAATTCGTGGAAAAAGCATTGTTACGGATTGATTTGAGCTTGGTTCGAGATAAGTGGCTTGCCTAACCTTGTGTGGGGAAATTCTCCTTGGGATTTGGTACTGATTTTACTATGTGAGCTCCGTGTACGCGAGGTGACGAGTGCGTAAACGGGCTATTTATTGATAAACCTAATTTTCACCGAGTAATTTCCTGTTTTTACCTTAATTGAACATACCAGCATGCGTAGTTACCCTGTTAGCTTAGAATAACATGTCTATGTGTCGTAATTGCTTAATCGAACTCCTTGTAGCATGCGTATCAATTTCCTTCTTCTTTTCCCGACTTGTACGTAGTCTAGACTGTAGATTCTCTTGATGCTCTTATTGTCTGTAATTGATTACGCGGTGTATTTACTTAGGGACTACGGGACGGTATCCAGGGAGACCCCTGCATATTTACTTTTGGCACTACGGGACGGTATCCCGGGGGATCCCCTTGCATATTTTCTTTTCGGACTACGGAACGGTATCCCGGGAGATCCTCCTGCACATTTACTTTTGAGACTACAAGGCGGTATCTCGGTAGTTCTCCTCGCATATTTACTTTTGGGACTACGAGACGGTATCTCGGAAGATCCCCTGTTGCTTATTTCCATGTACTGTTATGTTATTTCATTGTGTTTTCCTTTGTTGAATTTTAGTCTCTTATTATACTGCTTATTCTCCTGTTTTTATTACTCCATCCGTTCCAGTTTATGTGAACCTATTTTCTTTTTGGTTTGTTCCAAAAAGAATGACCTCTTTCTAAATTTGGAAACAATTTAGCTTAAACTTACAATTCTATCCTTAATGAGAAGCTTTTATAACCACACAAATACTCTGGGCCTCTTTTTAACTTGTTTAGGACCATAAATTTTAAAAATTTTCCTTTTTTCTTAATCTTCGTGCCCTATCAAACAGGTTCACATAAATTGGAACGGAGGGAGTATTATATATCAGTGGGCCTGACATGACCTCGCCACTACTCGACCGAGGTTACGCTCGGCACATACTGGGTGCCAATTGTGGTGTATTCATGCTACTCTTCTGCACATATTTTGTGTGCAGATTTAGGTTTTCGTTATCAGCCGCAGTATCCGTTAGGTCTAGGCAGTTGGAGACTTCAAGATATATCTGCCACGTCCGCAGACCTCGGAGTCCCCTTCCATTCTTCCCCGTGTCAAACACTTCTTTTGTATTTGTTTTTACTAGACTCCGGTGTATAGAGATGTTATTTCCTTTTCTATATCTTGTGGCTCGTGACATTTCGTGTTTTGGAAAAACTATGTAAGTTAGAGTTTGGTTATTGTACATGCCGAGCGGCATCGTTTTGCTTATTCAGTATCTATTACAGTTAGAAGTCAAACCTTTTTTTTCCGTTGTTGGTATTTTTCTGTGAATTGTTAGGCGTATCTAGCCGTACAGACTAGGTGCCGTTCACGATATGGTTCAGAGGAATATTTGGGTCGTGGCATAACGCGGAGTTTTCATTTTTTTAACATCGGTGTGCACTTTATTTGTTGTAGGTTGGGCAACAAAAGATTGGGTCATAGCGACCAAAGCGATAAAAGAAAACATGTACCAAGCAGCTCATCAATAATTATACATAGGATATACTAACTAATAAACTAAATTATTTGCATGTTTAGAAGATATTAAGTATTTGAACCAACCATTGCATCAATATATATAATAACTATAATTGAACTAAATGAATATATTATTGCATCTATTTTAACGTCAATTTTATTTTACTTAATTTATTTTTTTCAAATATAATTTTTATTGTTTGATGCGGTATATACGTGTAACGCACATACAGTAAAACTATTATATTAAAAGCAAGAAACCCCTTAGTTAAAAGGTGTTTGTCTTTTTTATCCTTCGTAAATACATTTTAAGTCGGACAAAATTATAAATATAAATAAAATATAATTTTACTAAATTCAAAATGCGTATGACAAAAAAGGAAAAAGAAGAAGAGAACAAGAGGGAATCCTTTTTCAAATTAATATATCCCTAACAAACGTGATTGTCATCGGTTTAAAAAGGGAAAAACAATTGAAAATTTAATATTTAATATTTAATATCTCTATTAAAGGCAAGTAAAAGTTATCGTAGGTAATAAGCAGAAACTATTATTTAATATCATTCATCAACCTAATTCGTTTTTTGATGAAGTTCTTACATTAGAATTTTAAAACTAAATTATAAATCTCTTAAAATTTATGTGTGAATACTGAAACTGGGAGGAAGAATGATAATTTTTGAATTTGGAGTGATGAAATTATAAAACTAAAATAAGTTTTATCATTGGATATATTAACAGATGATTGAGAAATATGTGGTACTTTTTTCTTTTATTGAGTTAGATACACAAGATCAATATTTATCATTTTCATGAACATATACTTTTATTTTATAAACCAAATATAATATTTATATAGTAATTTAATATTTCTTTTTTTATTAAAATAGTGTACACGCGCAACGACGTATCATAAGACTAGTAGTATGAAAAACTACAAAACTAGAATTCATAACCAATAATGAAAATAGAGGAAGAAAGAGAGAAAAACGTGGAGTTGAATCATTTTCCTTGCTCCAAGTGTGTTCTTGCCTCCAAAGGTGTTGTGTAACCCTAAAGTAGTGTCTCCTCCTTCCAAAGTTATATTTTAGGATGTATTTATATAGCCTAGGTAGGGTGGAGGACCGTCCAAGGCAATCCAAAATCGGATAGGAGAACTGGAGGGCGCGTCTACGGTTGCGCGGTGCGCGAAGGCAGACTTAGCTTTTTAAATTTTTCGGTACGCGAAGCGATCCGTGCCTTCACTTCGCTTCACTGTTTTGTGCCTTCATTTTTTTCCTTTTTATGCGTCCATTTTCGTGCCACACACGAGATTGGACGAGCACCCAATTCTTTCCATCTCTTCCTTTTTGTGTCAAATTGTCATATTTTGATTATTTATCATCAAAACTCGCTCCTACACATAATGAGCATATTTCACTTCAAAAACTGCATTAACTCCCTCAACTCATACAAGAATTAATATGCAAATATACACAAAAATATGCACTTTTCATCATTTATCAAAATTCATTATCAAAGATATACAACATTAAAAAGAACTAGGCAAAATAATATTTTTTTAATGTGTATGGTTGAAATTCGTTGAAAATATATAAATGAGGTAATATATAAAATTTGAGGAAGATTAGAGGTGATTGGACTAATTTGGAGTAAAAATTCGTAGTTAAAATCGATTTTATAATTTACTCCGTGACACATGTATCTAACACAAAGGTATACATGACTATACAACGGATACACGTTTGATATATATAGGAGACACAAATGATACAGGAGGATACACCACTGCTACATATTTTATCTTCTTTGATGTTCATCTTGACTTCAAATCTGGCTCAAATATTAATTCAAATCTCCATCAAATCATCCATTAATTTAGATTCAAACTCTTTGAGAAGTATTTAATCAATTTCAATGCTCATTTGAATTAAATTTCAATTTTGAAAACACAAATTTTCAATCAAGTTTAAGTGAGCTTCAATGGCCTTATATGGTGTTTTAGCTCNTATATATATATATATATATATATAATACTTCGTACAATATATATGATTTATGCATTTGTACTATAAACAATGTGGATCACTGTAATTCACATAACTACACTTTTCTTAGGACCTTCTAAACATAGAAATGTTTAATATTTTTGTTGTTGGGTACAAAATGGACACTTCAGAAAACAAAAATACTAAGATGACAAAAAGAAATAAATTGATTGAAAAATCATCATCATTGTAGCCTATATATCTTGGCGTTGTAAGTTATAATTTGCTTTACTAGTGCATATTTCATAAATTCTTCTACTCTAAATTTTTAAACAACTTTATTTGTTTATTCGGGTAGAATTTTGCAAAGTGGGAGAAAGAGGGGAAAGGGGGAGGTAGACTAAAGAGATGGAGAAACATATACAGTTAATTGGGCTAACTTTTGTAGCATTTGGCAAATATTAATAATATTTTATGAATTGATTAATTTTAATATAATTTTTGCTCTGAAAGGGCAAACTGTATAGTTTCTCTTTCGGGAATTACTATGCACCCTCTGTCTTTGTTGGGCCAAGGGCCTCTCCATTCGACGGAGGGGCATTTGCATCTGTATCCGTTTTTTGTGTCACGTTTTAATTTATATTCGTTTTGTAAAAATATTACAAGTGTACCCACTTTTTCGCATAACTTCAGCATACAAGGCTGAAGTAGCAAAGGCAATCACGCAAAACTTCAACATTCTAGTAGACGAGCCTGAAGTAGCTTGCGAACTTCAGCTCTAGAGCTGAAGTTTTTGTTTTTGTAACTGGGGAACTTCAGCTCCAGTAACTAGGGAACTTCAGCTCCAGAGCTAAAGTTTTTGTCTTTTTATCTTTGTCTAGAGCTGAAGTTTTTGTTTTGTAACTCGGGAACTTCAGCTCTAGAGCTGAAGTTTTTTTCTTTGTAACTGGGGAACTTTAGCTCTAGAGCTGAAGTTTTTGTTTTGTAACTTGCGAACTTCAGCTCTACAGCTAGCTGAAGTTTTTGTCTTTATAACTTGCGAATTTCAGCTCTAGAGCTGAAGTTCGTAACTGGGAAACTTCAGCTCTATAGCTGAAGTTTTGTCTTTGTAACTGACGAACTTCAGCTCAGCGAGGAAAAGGGGGCTGAAGTTATTTAAAAAGTGGGTACAAGTTAAAAAAATTTTAAAAAGCGGGTATAAGTTAAATGTGAATGACCAAATAAGGTGCCCCACGCAATTTTTACATTCGATGTAGAACTGAACAAGCCCAATAAAATTGAGTTAAATTTTGGAAAATCTACACAAAATGCTTATTTGGGCCAAACTAATTATCCAATCAAAACTATTTACATAATATATCCATGCGATCTAAAATATATTACCCACGGTTTCTACTGACAATCCCCTTTCCCCATTAATTACTCTTTATCCTTTTATATTTTCTTCTCCTATTTTTTCCTATTTATCCTAATTTTTCCCTGCCATTACTTTCTCCCTTTCTCCTATTAATTACTTTTTTTTTTTGTGTGTTTTTCTTCTCCTATTTTCCTACATTGTATGTTATTCATCTTTTCAACGTATGTGCTTTTGTTTGAAGGCTTCAAGAGCTTTTTTGTATTTTTTTCCTGCATTCATAGATTAAGTACCCTGATCCAAAACGTCTCATTAATGAAGTCCATGGATGTTAACTCTTCAAGAGATAGTTCCAAGATTTAATTTAATGAGTTAGCTTTTAAGGTTTTAAAATTGAACTTATTATACTGTTACAATTATGGGTTCAAATCTATTACTTGTTGAAATTTTAATAGGTTTTTACATATAAATATATACTCTGTGTCGGAAGTTATAGATTCAGTTGAACTCGTATCCGAAATGCTACATCTGCTCCTAACCACATACTGCGATTTACTAACTCTGAGGATAATTGTTACTAGGACAGATTATATGATACACAATCTAATGACAAAGAAAAAATGAAATAAAATAATTTTTTTTTTAAAAAAGAACTAACAAAATGATATATTGTAATAATATGCAATAGTTGAATCTTGAATAAAAATACATTTACCCTACAGTATACCGCTACAGTATCACATTATACTGTAAGAGTATACAATTATACTACAACAGTATACTATAATAGTATACATATATATCGAGATGATATACTATAATAATATGCAACTTTTCAGCAAAAGTTTAAATTAAAACACAGTTTCCCAACAATATACAGCTATTGTCTCACAATATACTGTAAGAGTATACTATAACATAGTATATAGTTATACTATAATGATATTCTATAATAGTATACATATATACCGAAATGTTATATGGGTAGGGTCGTGCAATTATTTTAAATGGGTAGAATCAGGATAATTATTTTGGTTTCTATGGGTAACCCTGTATATAGGCAAAATACAAAATTGGCTGATCGGTCGAAATTAATTGCATTTGCTAGCTCTCTCTCTCTATTAAGAAAACAATAAATAAATGTAAGGACAGGAAGCAAGTAACAATAAGATAATAAATAAATCTACAGAATAAAGTAAATTAGAGTAAAAATAAATAAATTTATGGGGCAGAACCGATCATGTAAATAAAATGCGATAAAGTAAATTAGGTGGTATATCTGACCATAATTCAGAGTAATATAAATGTCGACTTGAGCAAGAGTAAAGTAGTAAATAAAGACTTGATTGTTATTGAAACTGTAAAAAATTGACAATACAAGTTAAAAACTTATAATATACTTAGAAAGAGAGCCCTAACCAATACTAGAGAGAGGAAGAGAATTCTTTCTCAAGTGGTAGTGTAAGGTGTGTCTTTTACAAGTGATATGGGAGGCTATTTATAGCCAAAAATTAAAAATTACATAATATTTTCTAATGTCATCCATGATGTCATAGGAGTAAGCACTAGCTGATGTCATGGATGATGCCAGCTGTGATGTCATTGTGTTGTCACACTGATATAATTTCTGATTAGTTTCTCAGAATATTAAATCAGGGTCTTCTTCTGATGATGATGATGATTTTTCAGACGAAGATGCTTGATTTTGTTGATGTGGAATGTGTCTTGAGAGAATCAATATTTTTTTTCATTTGCTGAATAAAATCAAGCCTACTGCTGGAACCGGCTAGTTGTGCACTTGCAATGGATTTTTGTTGTAAAAAAATATTTCGGCGGCATCTGTTATGGCTAGATATTGTTGATGAGATAGAAACAACTTGTCTACTGCTGGCACATAGGCTTCGGATGAATCCCACATTTTGTACCATGTGCAGTGGCCTTGGAAGGCTAACCACAGTATTTCTTTATGTCTTTCTGGCTTGTGGAAGAAAAACTTCTGGGAGTATATTCATGAGATATGAAATCTGTGAGAAAATTAAAGGAGTATGGGTATTTGTTGCTCCCTAGAAAATCTGTGGCAGAAATAATTATATCCTTCTTTTACTGGTGCTGGGAGGATTTCAGCCCTATGACCATATGCATGCCACCATTGATGTATAAACCACTGAGGAAATTCAGATGTTAATTGTTTACCCCAGAGGATGAACCATGAATGCTTTCCAAGTTGGTTTTGGAAGGTGAAAGCATTCATCCATGTTGCCTGGTAGTTGTAATAATTGTAAAGTTATGGATCAAAAGGCTAAGAAAGTCTTTTGTATTTGGCTGGATGGGTTCCCCATTCTTTTGGTGGGATTATTTTGTTAATCCACACTGTAGTATGCGTGACATATTATTGAGTTTGTTTTTCTTTGTGGGGCTTAAACAAGCAGCATCTGGTATCTGTGAGAATGAAATCATAGTATTTTGGGTATGTTTATGGATTTTTTGAACGAAATTGGCTGAAGGGCTAATTATTTTCTTAGCTACCTCCTGGGGGATGGAATGCCAGAATTCTGGTTCAATCTGAATGAGTTGGTAGACACTTTCACTCTTAATATAAGTAGGTTCCTTGAAGTAGGAGCTTTTTTTGAAGAAATAGGTTGTGGCACTGGTGAAGAAAGTGTCTGATTGGTTGTAGTTTTTGGGATGTGGGATAGACATCCTGTACCTGTAATGGGGCTTGTAGCCTCCAATATTTATTGTGTGGTGCTTTTAGCAATCACAGGAATTGAAGAGGTTGTGTGACTTTGGGCCGCCATGGAGTTGGAATAAGATGTGTGGTTTTGTGCCACCACATTGGAACTATAATTTTTATATAAGTGGTATTGATCTCTCAGTTTTTTTTAAATAGTCCAAGCATTGCCATTTGATCTTTAATTCCCATAAGTTGGCGCCATTGCATGAATTCTTCTTTGTCTAAGGAGAAGTCATGGTATGTGCTAGTTGAGTTTGAGCTTGTTGAGATTCTTCTTCCTCAACTAGGTCTGCTCATCTTTTTGGACTGGAAATTGGAATGGGTCCTGAACTTTCTATCATATGAATTTGGGGGACTTTGCTAATTACGTAGCCTGATGGCTTTCTGTATTTGGGCTGGCTTGGTCCAGCTGCGCTTTTTGAGAGTTGCTTAGAGGCAACTGAAATGGTATGTTGTTTGGAAACAACATCTGTTGCAGACTGTTTGGGTACTGCTTCTGTCATATTTTCCTCGGGTGGAGGAAGAGCAGGTATTAGAGGATCTGAAATTTCTTCTTTCTTTTTTCATGGCATTTTATCTCCCCTACAAGAATTCTCGGGTAAGAAAATCTAGAATACATTTTGAGGTCCCTTTGATATATTCTATATAAAAATAAAAAATAGATAACATAGCTTTCCATCTAGCAAATATATGTTTAGAAGCAAGATTTTGTACATCCTTTTGTAAAATGAATTTCGAGCTTTACAATCAATTCTTAACAAAAATATTTGATTTAATAAATCAGCTTAAAATTTAGAAATGCACAAAACAATTGCTAAAATTTCTTTTAATTGTATGATTATTTTGTTGGAAATTATTCCAATATTTTTATGCAAATGCAACAATTTGATCCTTGTCATCTTTTTTCTGCTTTGAAATTCCACCATAACCAATGTATGATGCATCAGTCTCAACTATTTAGAATTCAGAAGGATCAGGGAGAGATAAGCAAGGAAGTCTTTGACTTTCAATTTGATTACTTTGATAACATTGGTATGGACGAAAGTCCACAGAGGTGGAGGTTTTTCAACTTATCGTGGAGAGGTTTTAGCAAATTGCTAAGGCTTGGAATGAAATATGATACATAATTAACACATCGTAAAAATCTTTGAATCTGGTGTGATGATCCGTTAGGTCATCTTCTGTTTTAGAACCCAATTCTGTGTTCCGAAGCTCTAAACACATCATTTAGCCTTCATTGATTTGCGTGCATAGTTCGAGGGTCTTTCCGAAAAGTTTTTATATTAAAAACAGAGAAAAATATGAAAATTTGCCTTGAAATCCATTTGAGTTGACTTCGGTCAACGTTTTGAGCAAACATACCTGAATTCGTATTTTGATGGTATCGGTGGATCGTATCGTGATTTGGGACTTAGGCGTATGCCTGGAATTGAATTCGGAAGTTCCTAGCCCGAGTTATCACATTTTGTAGAAATTTGTAAGTTTATGGCTTAATGAATTTGAAATGTTTGACCGATGTTTGACTTTTGGATCTCGAGTCCGTATTTTAGTTCCGGAGCTTGGTATAGGTCTAATACTAGATTTATGACTTGTCTCTCAAATTTGGTGAGAAACGGAGTTAGTTTGACGTGATTCGGACACCCGATTGTGAAAATGGAAGTTTTAAAGTTCTCTTAAAAATTTCATTTGATTGGTGTTCAGTTTGTAGTTCGAGGTGTTATTTTAGCAATTTGATCGCGCGAGCAAGTTTGAATGATGTTTTTAGACTTGTGTGAATAGTTGGTTTAGAGCCCCGAGGTTCGGGTGAGTTTCGGATAGGCTACATTGTGAATTTGGACTTAGAAAATCTTGTTGGTGTTTCAGTTCTGGTGTAGGCCTATGACCTCGCATTTTCGAGATCAGGCTCCGCATTTGCGACCTATGCTTGGCCACACGTTTTTCGCATTTGCGAACAATGCTTTGCATTTGCGAAGGGGGTCAGGTGAGGGCAGTGATCGCAAATGCGATCAAATGGTCGCATTTGCGGAGACTAAGTGTTCGTATTTGCGAACTTCTCATCGCAAATGCGATGAATGCAGATATGGGAGGGCTTCACATTTGCAGGGTTTGCATTTGCGAACCCCAGGACGCAAATGCGACATAATTTTTCAAAGAACTTTTCTTCCCCAAATCATTGATAAGTGATTCTAAACTAATTTCTTTCAATCTTTCACTACATTTCCTAAGATTTCAACCTTAAATCTTGTGTTCTCATGGTGAAAATTGGGGGTTTTGGGTAGAAATTAGGAGTTTTGTAAATTGGGGGTTTAGACCTCAAATTGAGATCGGATTCCAAAACAAATTACATAACCGGGCTCGAGGGTGAATAGGTAATCAGGTTTTGGTCCGAACTTCGGGATTGGACCAAGCGGGCCCGGGGGTTGACTTTTGTTGACCTTTTTCAAAAATGGCCTAAATTGAATTCTTTGCAATCGTGGGTAACTCCTAAAGCTTAATTTGGATCGTTTGGTTGGTAATTTGCTAGATTCTATTGGTTCTGATATTGTTTGAGAGGAAAATCTGTGGTTGAGCAATGAGTGGTCTTTGGAATTAGGAACTCTCGGACTATGTGTTATGTGAATTTCATGTGAGCGACATATATTCGAGGTGACGAGTGCTTATGCACCGCCGAATTGTCTGTTTCCCTGTTTTACCACTTTTTCTTAAATTATCTCTTCTGTCTTAATTGTTATATGCTCTAAATGTGTTCCCATGCCTAATTGCCACCAGTTAGCCATTGTTTCCTCATGTTTATGATATTAGATCTTTTCATAGCTTCATGATCTCCTACTATTTGCTCAAGTTGGTTTATTTGCACATTCTAGTTGTAAATTCTGGCTTGGTCTCGCTCTGTAGTATTTCTTATGCAGATTATCATGTTGTACAAGGTTTCCTATTTGTTTCAGTTTGGTGTTTAGGGATTGTAAAGGCTTTTTCCGTTATTTGAATTGTAAGTTTTACTGTGCATATTGAGTACTTGATATTGATATGGTGGGATCGGGTTGCACGCCTTAACAGGTGAAATAGGGGAGGTATGATGAGGTGTAATAAGGGTGAATCTATATTGTATGGTGGGAACGGGTTGCACGCCGCAACATGTGTAATAACGGTGGATTGTTTTGGTGGAATAAGGGTGAACTATGATTCTGAAATTGTGATAAGGTGGGATCGGGTTGGGCGCCACAACACCTATATATATATACTCTTTGTTGTTAATGTTATTACAAGGAGATAAGAGAGGATTATGTGATGTACGGTGGGATCAGGTTGCGCCGCAACAACCTGTGTGTTTATAGTCCTCTGAGTTGTGATAGTTTCACAGTATTTCCTTTTGCACTTAAGGATTGGTAAATTCTGAACGTCGCTGACATATTCCTGAAGTTGTAGATATTACTTTCAATTGACTGCTTTATTTCATTCTGTATTTCCTTTTCTGTCTATATTATTTATATTGCGTACAAGTTGTAGTGTGAGTGATCCGCCTTAGCCTCGCATCTACTTCGTCGGGGTTAAGCATGACACTTACAGAGTACATAGGGTCGGTTATACTCGTACTAACTCTACACTTCTTGTGCAGATTTTGGTACCGGCCCGAGCTAATCGTGAGGTTGGCAGCTGGACTTGCTCGACAGGAGACCCAAGGTAGATCTGCTGGCGTCCGCAGACCCTGGAGTCTCTTCCTAGTCACATTATTTTACTATTTCTTTTCTTTCATAACAGTGTATTTCTTTTCAAACTCTGTTTGTAGTAAATCATAGTAGCTCGTGAGTTGTGACTCCAAATCCTAAACGTATCAGACATTATGAGTTTTATGTTATTCCGCAAATTAGTTTTAGCTTCTATTTAGCTTAGTTGTTCTTGTTATTGAAATGGGCTAAAGTTGGCATTAAGAATCCTCTAACGTTGGCTTGCTTAGCAAGTGAAATATTAGGCGCCATCACGGTCCCGAAGGTGGGAATTTTGGGTCATGAAAAGTTGGTATCAGAGCACTTGGTTTCTAGGTCTCACAATTCACGAGCAGACTTAATAGAGTCTGGAGGATCGGTATGAAGACGTATGTACTTATCTTCCAGAGTCTATGAAGTTCAGGAACAAATTTCACTTCTATTCTTCTCTGTCGTGTGATTTTGTTCTCTCAATGCTAATTGAACTCTTCTAATATTATTCTCTCGCAGATGGCGAGAACACGTACTGCATCTTCAGCTGAGCAGCAGTCCGAGCCCCTATTGGCAGCTCCTACGAGGGGCAGGGGTCGACGCCGAGGTCGTGTGAAAGGCCGAGGCAAGGGCAGGGCTCAACCTAGATCCTGAGCAACAGCACCAGTAGTGGAGCCTCGGGTAGAGTTTTACGAGGAGGTTCCAGCCCAGACTGCTCATGTCGGGCCAGCTCAGGTTCCGGAGGGGTTCATTGCCACCCTAGTGCTTCAGGACACTTTGGTGCATTTGGTGGGCCTTATGGAGAGTGTGGCCCAGACCGGTCATTTTCCATGGCACCATCCCTCTCTCAGGATGGAGGAGGAGCACAGAATCCTGCTACCCACACTCCGGAGCAGATGGCTCCCCAATATTAGACCAACAGCTCAGTCAGAGTAGTTCAGTCGGTTGTTGTGGCACAGGCCGATGATGGGCCAGCTATGTCTTCTGAGGCTTTATGAATATTGGACTTGTTTACTAAGATCTTTCTAGTTCACTTCAGTGGCGCATCTTCAGAGGACCCCTAGGAGTATCTTGACAGCTGTCATGGGGTGCTACGGAACATGGGTATAATGGAGACCAATGGGGTCGATTTTGCTGCATTTCAGATGACTGGTTCCCCCAAGAAATGGTGGAGAGATTATTTGTTTACCAGACCAGCTAGGTCGCCTGCTCTTACTTGGGACCAGTTCTCTCAACTCTTCCTAGAGAAGTTCCTCCCTATCACATTAAGAGAGGAGTATCTCCATCAGTTCGAGCGTCTCCAGCAGGGCAGTATGAATGTTACTCAGTATGAGACCCGTTTTGTGGATTTGGCCCGTCATGATTTTCTTCTACTTCCTATCGAGAGAGAGAAAGAGAGAGAGGGTGAGGAGGTTTATTGAGGGACTTGCTCAGCCTATCATATTGCATATGGCTAAGGAGACTAGGAGCGAGATTTCTTTTCCGGCTGCTGCCAATGTCGCCAGGCGAGTCGAGATGGTTCTTTCTCAGGGAGGTCAAGGGTCTGAAAAGAGACCTCGTCATTCCGGTGGGTTCAGCGGTGCCTCATCTGGAGGCAGGGGTACTTTTGGTAGAGGCCATCCTTCCAGGCCATTTCATTCAACGCTTAAGGAATCCCACAGTGCTTTAGGGAGTTGTGGTCCTTATGTGCCTCATTCTGGATATCCAGCCTACAGTGCACCACCAGCTCCTATCAGTGCACCTCCTATTCAGAGTTATTACTGTGGTTATCCGGCCTGTTGGGGCCAGTCTTAGTTTTCGCAGCCACAACACCAGGATGGATTTTTCGAGTGTGGTGGTTATGGGCATATCAGGAGGACCTGTCTGAGATTATTGGGCGTCGCGCCCCAGCATCAGGGTTCTCGTGCCATGGTCCCAGCACTAGTTGATACACCTCTTTCTCAGCAAGCCAAAGGCAGGGGTCAGACAGCTAGAGGTAGGGGACAGACTACTAGAGGTGGAGGTTAGGCTGTTAAAGGTGGAGGGCAGGCAGCTAAAGGTCGTCCTGTAACGACCTGGTCGGTCGTTTTGAGAGTTAGAGCCCTAATCCCCTAATAATGTTTTTCCCCGTACCTTTTTCTGCTTTTGTGACTTGCTGGGAGGATTGATTGAGAGTTTCGGAGTGGTTGGGGACACTTAATCCCTAAATGAGAACTTAAGTCTTAGAATTTGGACCGCAGTCGGAACTATGTGAACACGGTCCCGGAATGGAATTCCATCGGCTCTGTTAGCTCCGTTGAGTGATTTTAGGTTTAGGAGCGCGTCCAAAATGTGTTTTGGAGGTCCGTAGTGGATTTAGGCTTGAATTGGTGAAAGTTGGATTTTCGGCGATTTTGACCGGTAGTGAAAATTTTGATATCGAGCTCGGAACAGAACTCCAAAAGTGGTTGTAGGTTTGTAGTGTCATTTGTGACCTGTGTGTAAAATTTGACGTCATTCAGACTAGATTTGACGTAGTTCGGCGTCGTTTGTAGAATTTAGGAAATTTTAAGCTCTTAGGCTTGAATCCGTACTCAATTCATGTTTTTGATGTTATTCGATGTAATTTGAAGGCTCGACTAAGTTTAAATGATGTTTTAGGAATGGTTGGTATGTTTAGTTGAGGTCCCGAGGGCCTCGGGTGAGTTTCGGATGCTTAACGGATTAGTTTGGGACTTAGGCATGTTGCTGAAGTTGCTGCACCTGTTGTTTTTGCACCTGCAGATATTGGACCGTAGGTGCGGTGCCGTAGAAGCGTCTGGGTCAGCGCAGAAACATAAATGGACCTACACATCAGGGACCGCAAGAGCGGAACCGCAGATGCAGCCCAGTAACCGCAGATGCGACCCCAGCCCGGATAAGTGACCTTCGCACCTGTGATGATTTTTCCGTAGATGCGGCCCCATGTGCGCAGATACGGATACCATTGGGAAGAAAAGAGGATTTCGAGGGTTTGAAATTTCATAACACAATATTTGATTTAGAGCTCAGTGGGAGGCGATTTCTCGAGGGATTTTGAGGGAGAACTATTGGGTAACTAATTCTAATTCTATTTTGATCATATTACATTAATCTATTGTTGGTTTCCTCATCTAATTAAGGAATTTGAGGGTAGAAGTTTGGAAATGGGGGAAAAGATTACCCAATTGAAAATCTGAGGTTTGGATGGGAATTTGACGTTAGTTTTGGATGATTTTTTTTCGAGTGAACTCATGAGTGAATGGGTGCTCTTATTTGGTAACTTTTACACGATTCCGAGTCGTGGGTCCAGGAGACTTTTTGGGCATTTTTCCTATTTTCATTCTTTAGCTTCGAATTCATTAGCTAAAGTAGTTACTTGTAGTATTATTTACTTTATGCAATTGATTTGATTAGATTTGGGTCATTCGGAGTTGGATACTCGTGGCAAGAGCGTGATATCGGGTTGATTTGAGCGGTTCGAGGTAAGTGTCTTGCCTAACCTTGTGGGGGGGGGGAGGGGGGACTTTCCCTTAGAATGTTTTGGTACTGTTTTATGTATGAGTGGCGTGTACGTGAGGTGACAAGTATGTACACAGGCTATTTTTGTGAAAATTCTCGGGTTTTCTTCTAAATCATAAATTGTTTTTCTTTGATTGAACTGCATTACTATGTTTACTTGCCTTGTTTAGATTAGGAAAGCATGCTATGTGTTTTGACTGTCTACTTGAAATTTTGTGCAGCATGTTTAGGTAGATTCCTCTTTTCCCTTAGTTGAATTTAGACTAGACTGTACATATCAATGTTGTAATTGCCAAGTCATTTTGCGCTCATATTTACTTTGGGACTACGGACATATTCTAGGAGATCTCCCTGCGCTGCATATTTACTTTGGGACTACGGATGTATTGCGGGAGATCCCCCATCACTACATATTTACTTTGGGACTACAGACGTATTCCCGGAGATCCCCCAACGCTGCATATTTACTTTTGGGACTACGGACGTATTCCGAGAGATCCCCATATACTGCATAACTGTTCGGAACTATGAGACGGTATCCCAGGAGATTCCCTATTGTGTTTACCTTGTTATGAGCCGAGGGCTTTGTGATTTCCTTTAATTATTTTACCGTAAATTTATATATATATATATATATATCCGGTAGGGCCTTGACCTGACCTCGTCACTACTTGACTGAGGTTAGGCTTGGCACTTACTAGGTATCATTGTGGTGTACTCATTTCCTTTCCTGCATATTTTTTTCGTATGCAGATCCAGGTACGAGCTATCGCCTCAGGGTTAGTGCATGTTGTTGATTCCAAGAGACTTCAAGGTACTTCTGCTTACCGTAGATCCTCGGAGTCCCCTTCTACTTTCTTGCCTAGAAAACTATCTTTATTTATCTTCAGACTTTTGTATAGAGCTACATATATTATAGAAGCTTGTGATTTAGCGATATTCCGGGTCTTGGGAGATTATTTTGTATATGCCGAGCGGCACTATTTTTCTTATTATTTATAACATGTGTTATCCCTTATCATTTTTTATTTCTTTAAGTTATTTCGTAATATTAGGCTTACCTAGTCGTAAAGACTAGGTGCCATCACGACACCTTTCAGAGGGTTAAATTGGATTGTGACATGTCCCAGGGACGTAGTTCAGAGTGGTTGGCCCCAACCCCGATGTTATGATTTTCCAGTCAGGCCTGAGGTTGAATCATCTGACGCTGTTATCACAAGTATTGTTTTAGTTTGTAGTAGAAATGCTTCAGTTCTATTTGATCCGGGCTCTACTTACTCCTATGTGTCATCCTATTTTGCTTCATATTTGGTTGTTCCTCGTGATTCTTTGAGTACTCCCGTGTATGTGTCCACTTTTATGGGGGATGCTATTGTTGTAGATCGTGTTTATCGTTCGTGTGTAGTCACCATTGGGAGTCTTGAGACTAGTGTAAATCTTCTACTTCTCGATATGGTTGATTTTGATGTCATTTTGGGTATGTATTGGATGTCACCTTATCACGCTATATTGGATTGTCACTCTAAGAAGATGACCTTAGCTTTGCCGGGGTCGCCTCGATTAGAGTGGAGGGGGGACTCCTGGCCATTCTACCAACAGTAACTCTTATGTGAAGGCTCGACATATGGTGGAGAAGGGGTGTCTAGCTTATTTGGCTTATGTTCGTGATTCTAGTGCAGAGGTTCCTTCCATGGATTCGGTACCAGTTGTTCATGAGTTTCTAGAGATGTTTCCCTGAGACTTGCCGGGGATGCCAACCGACAGGGATATTGATTTTTGTATTGATTTGGCTTAGGGCGCTCAGCCCATATCTATTTCGCCATGCCGTATGGCCCCGCCAGAGTTGAAAGAATTGAAGGAAAAGTTGCAAGATTTTCTTGATAAGGGCTTCATTAGACCTAGTGTCTCACCCTGGGGTGCCCCTGTGTTGTTCGTGAAGAAGAAGGATGGATCGATGAGGATGTGCATATATTATCGATAGTTGAACAAAATCACTATCAAGAACAAGTATCCATTACTGAGCACTGATGACTTATTTGATCAACTTCAGGGTGCCAAGGTATTTTCAAATATTGATTTGAGATCTGGCTATCATCAGTTGAGGATTAGAGAATCTGATGTCCCTAAGACAGCTTTTCGGAGTCGGTATGGGCATTATGCGTTTCTAGTAATGTCTTTCGGGTTGACAAATGCCCCAGTAGGATTTATGGATTTGATGAACCGAGTGTTCAAGCCTTATTTGGACTCCTTTATGATTGTGTTTATTGATGATATATTGATCTACTCTTGCAGTCGAGAGGAGCACGAGCAACATCTTAAGATTGTACTTCAGACTATGAGAGCCAGCCAGTTATATGCTAAGTTTTCAAAGTGCAAGTTCTGGTTGGATTCAGTCGCTTTCTTGGGGCATGTCGTATCAGTAGAGGGCATTCAGGTAGATCCTAAGAAGATTTGAGGCAGTTCAGAACTGGCCTAGACCTACTTCATCCACGGAGATTAGAAGTATCTTGGGTTTGGCGGGCTATTAACATCAATTTGTGGATGGGTTTTCATCTATAGCAGTCTCGTTGACCAGGTTGACCCATAAGGGTGCCTTGTTCAGATGGTCAGAGGAGTGTCAAGCGAGATTTTAGAAGCTCAAGACTACTTTGACTACAACACCGATGTTGGTGTTGCCCACAGGTTCAGAATCCTATACGGTATATTGTGATGCATCCCGTGTTGGGCTCGGTGCAGTATTGATATAGGATGGAAAGGTGATTTCATATGCATCACAGCAATTGAAAGTTCATGAGAAGAATTACCCTGTCCATGACTTAGAGTTGGCAGCCATTGTTCATGCACTGAAGATTTGGAGGCACTATCTTTATGGCGTGTCGTGTGAGGTGTTCACGGATCATCAGATCCTTCAGTATTTGTTCAAGTAACAAGATCTCCATTTGAGGCAGAGGAGGTGGTTGGAGCTATTGAAAGACTATGATATCACTATTTTGTACCACCCTGGAAAGGCCAATGTGGTGGCCGACACCTTGAGTAGAAATGCAACGAGTATGGGCAGCCTTGTGTTCATTCCAGTCGGTGAGAGGCGGCTTGCATCAGATGTTCGGACTTTGTCCAACTAGTTTGTGAGGTTGGATATTTTAGAACCTAGTCGTATTCTAGCTTGTACATTCGTTCAGTCTTCTTTGTTTGAGTGCATTAGAGATCGGCAATATGACGACCCTCATTTGTTGGTCCTTAGGGACACACTGTGGCACGGTGGTGCCAAGCAGGTTAATATTAGAGATAATGTAGTTTTGAGGATGCAAGGTCGTGTTTGTGTGCCTAATGTGGATGGAATTCGTGAGTAGATTCTTGAGGAGGTGCACGAATCCCGATATTCTATTCATCCGGGCGCTGCCAAGATGTTTCAGG
Source organism: Nicotiana paniculata (assembly GCA_005239505.1). Taxonomy (NCBI): domain Eukaryota; kingdom Viridiplantae; phylum Streptophyta; class Magnoliopsida; order Solanales; family Solanaceae; genus Nicotiana; species Nicotiana paniculata. The sequence continues at coordinate 13,009 of ML307693.1, read as the reverse complement.
ACTTGCGACGGCATTATTGGTGGAGGAGGATGAAGAAGGATATAGTTGCTTATGTAGCTCGGTGTCTAAATTGTCAGCAAGTAAAGTATGAGCATCAAAGACCTTGTAATTTGCATCAGCAGATAGATATTCCCGAGTAGAAGTGGGAGTGTATCCTTATGGATTTTGTTGTTGGACTCCAACGGACTCAGAGAAAGTTTGACGCAGTTTGGGTCATTGTGAACAGGCTGACTAAGTCAGCGCATTTCATTCTCGTGGCAGTTACCTATTCTTCCGAGCGGTTGGCAGAGATTTATATTCGCGAGATCGTCCGTCTTCACGGTGTGCCCGTGTCTATCATTTCTGATCTAGGTACGCAGTTCACCTCGCACATCTGGAGAGTAGTACAGTTATTTGGGCACGCGGGGTTGAGTTGAGCACAGCGTTTCATCCTCAGACTGACGGATAGTCCGAGCGCACTATTCAAATATTTGAGGATATGCTTCGAGCATGTGTTATAGACTTCGGAGGGTCGTGGGATCAGTTCTTGCCACTTGCGGAGTTTTCTTACAACAACAACTAACAGTCGAGCATTCAGATGGCTCCCTATGAGGCATTATACAGTAGACGGTGTTGATCGCCAGTTGGGTGGTTTGAGCTAGTGGAGGTTCAGTTGTTAGGTACAGATCTAGTACAGGATGCCCTAGATAAGGTAAGATTATTCAGGGTCAACTTTTCACAACTCAGTCCAGGCAGAAGGGTTATGTCAACCGTAGAGTTCGTGATGTTGCATTCATGGTCGGAGAGAGAGTGTTGCTCCGGTTATCACCCATGAAGGGTGTAATGAGGTTCAGAAAGAAGTTCAAATTGATCCCTATGTACATCGGGCCTTTTGAGATTCGTGAGAGAGTGGGAGAGGTGGCTTACAGGCATGCGTTGCCACCGGAGTTATCAGCAGTTCATCCGGTGTTCTATGTGTCCATGCTCCAAAAGTATCACAATGATCCGTCCTATGTGTTAGATTTCAGCTCTATCCTGTTGGACAAGGATTTGACCTACGAAGAGGAGCCGATGGCTATTCTAACCCGGCAGGTTCGTCAGTTGAGGTCGAAGAGTTATCCTTCCATCCGGGTGCAGTGGAGAGGTCAACCCGTCAAGGCAGCTACTTTGGAGTCCGAGTCAGACATACGGAGTAGATATCCCCACCTTTTCACCAGTTCAGGTACTTTTCTATGTCCGTTCGAGGATGAACAATTATTTTAGAGGTGGAGAATGTGATGACCCGATAAGTCATCTTATGTTTTAGAACCCAATTCTTCATTCCGAACCTCTAAACACCTCATTTTAGCCTTCCTCAATTTGCGTGCATAGTCCGGGTGTCTTTCCGGAAAGCTTTTATGTTAAAAACTAAGAAAAATATTAAATTTTGCTTTGAAATCTATTTGAGTTGACTTCGGTCAATGTTTTGAGCAAATGTACCCGGATTTGTGCTTTGACAGTCCCGGTGGGTCCGAATCATGATTTGGGACTTGGGCGTATGCCCGGACTCGAATTCGGAAGTCCTTAGCCCGAGTTATCGCATTTTGTAAAAATTTGTAAGTTTAAGGCTTAACGAATTTGAAATGTTTGACCGATGTTTGAATTTTGGATCTCGGGTCCGTATTTTGGTTCTAGAGCCTAGTATAGGTCCAATACTACATTTATGACTTGTCTGTCAAATTTGGTGAGAAACGGAGTTGGTTTGACGTGATTCTGACGTCCAGTTGTGAAAATAGAAAATTCAAAGTTTTCTTAAAAGTTTCATTTGATTTGTTGTTCAATTCGTATTTCTAGGTGTTATTTTGGCGATTTGTCCGCAAGAGCAAGTTCGTATGATTTTTTTAGACTGGTGTGCACAGTTGGTTTAGTGCCCCGAGGGCTCAGGTGAGTTTCGATAGGCTACGGAGCGAATTTGGACTTCGAAAATGTTGCTCGTGTTTTCGTTCTGGTGCAGGCCTCTGGCCTAGCATTTGCGAGATCAGATTTCACATTTGTGACCTCTGATGGGTTCGCACTTGCGAGCTACTCATAGAATTTGGGAAGAGTAGCAGGGCCACATGTTTTCCGCATTTGCGAAGGGGGTCAGGTAGGGGCAGTGATCGCAAATGCGATCAAATGGTTGCATTTTGCGGAGACTCAGCGTTCGCATTTGCGAACTTCTCATCGTAAATGCGATGAATGCAGAGATGCGAGGACTTCACAATTGCGATGGTTTCTTCTGCATTTGCGGGGTTCGCATTTGCGAACCCCAGGTCGCAAATGCGTTATCTGCAGCTGGGTAAAACTTGACTTAAACGGGATTTTGCTCATTCTTCATAATTTTCAAACAAAAAAACCCTAGAGGTGATTTTTCAAAGAAATTTTCTTCCCCAAATCATTGGTAAGTGATTCTAACCTAGTTTCTTTCAATATTTCACTACATTTCCTAAGATTTCAACCTTAAATCTTGTGTTTTCATGGTGGAAATTGGGGGTTTTGGTTAGAAATTAAGGATTTTGAAAATTGGGGATTTAGACCTCAAAGTGAGGTCGGATTCCAAAACAAATTACATAACCGAGCTCGAGGGTGAATGGGTAAACGGGTTTTGCTCCGAACTTCGGGATTGGACCAAGCGGGCCCGGAGTTGACTTTTGTTAACTTTTTCAAAAATGGCCTAAATTGAATTCTTTGCAACCGTGGGTAGTTCCTAAGGCTTTATTTGAATCGTTTGGTTGGTAATTTGCTAGATTCTATTGGTTCTGAGGCTTGTTTGAGAGGCAAAGTTGTGGTTGAGCATTGAGTGGTCTTTGGAATGAGGTAAATGTTGTATCTAACCTTGAATTAAGGGAATTAGGAACACTCAGACGATGTATTATGTGAATTTCATGTGAGCGGCGTATATGCAAGGTGATGATGCTTATGCGCCGCCCAATTATCTGTTTCCCTGTTTTACCACTTTTCTTAAATTATCTTTTTCCCTGTCTTAATTGTTATATGCTCTAAATGTGTTCCCATGCCTAATTTCTACATGTTAGCCATTGTTTCCTCATGTTTATGATATTAGATCTTTTCATAGTTTCATGATCTCCTACTATTTGTTCAAGTTGGTTTATTTGCACCTTCTAGTTGTAAATTCTGGATTGGTCTCGGTGTGTAGTATTACTTATGCGGATTATCATGTTGCACAAGGTTTCCTATTTATTTCAATTTGGTGTTTAGGGATTGTAAAGGATTTTTCCGTGATTTGAATTGTAAGTTTTACTGTCATATTGAGTACTTGATATTGATATGGTGGGATCTGGTTGCACGCCCCAACCTGTGAAATAAGGGTAGTATGATGAGGTGGAATAAGGGTGAATCTATATTGTACGGTGGGAACGGGTTGCACGCCGAAACAAGTGTAATAAGGGTGGATTGTTTTGGTGGAATTGTCACGACCCAAGACGGGCACCTGGTACCTTACTACACCGAGTACCAATATAACATATCTTTTTAATTACATCATCATGTGTGAGTGGTCCAGAAGGGGCATCATGAGATAACCAGAGTAAACTTGAGGGAATACCTGACATAGAACGACTCAACCTTATATAGAAACTCATACGTGTGACATACGGGCCTATAAGGCCAACATGATCATTTATATACTTAAAACATAGGCCGACAAGGCCATACAAGTATTCGTATACATGACATGTGTCTACAAGCCTCTAAGAGTACATAAATATCATAAAGGTCGGGACAGGGCCCCGCCATACCAATCAATACATATCCTAATCAAACTGACCAAATAAGCAAATCCGGAGCAAATGGAGCGCACCAAAACCTTCCGCTGAGATGATAGCCTACTTGGAGGACTCTCAACCTTTCTATCGGGACCTGCAGGCCAGAAATGCAGCGTTCCCAGGCAAAAGAGACGTCAATACAAATAATGTACCAAGTATGTAAGGAATGAAAGTCAGTAAATAATAGACATGAGAGAAACATGGAGTAAAAGACTCGACATGTAAGTCTGAATAGCTCTATGAATCAATTAATATTTAAAATGTCACGCATATGCGTATGAATGGCATACCATGCATAGGTATATGCATTCATAACATCATCAAGCCTCTAAGGGCATCCCATCATATCATCTCGGCCACTGTTGGAAAATCATCAACGTATACCAACTGATCAGGTAGTGGTGCATATATATGCCGTAACCTTTTTCCATATCCCATATACATATAATATACATATACACGCGTATATAACGCCATCTGATCATGGGTCAATTTAAATGAATGCAATGCATGAGAAGTACGTCAATAAATTCTCTCGGAATGCCATAAGACCATTATGCCTTTAATTAATATCATGAAGTAAACTTTATCAACTTACTTATTTCCTGAAACCCATGAACAGATTATAGAATAATAGGACACATGGGGAATCAAGAACATAAGCATCTCTAGCATTTCTATGAATAGAGTTATTTATGGAAGTTGTGCATTTGCTCGTTTTGTTTGTATTGTATGGATCATGACAAAAGGAAAGAAGGGATAGCCTTAACATATCTGAACCGGATCTCTTGACAATCACTCTAACACACGACAATCGATAAAAAATGTGACGGCAAGATCGGAGTAGGAAAAAACCCGTATGATATTCTTGAGGAAGATTACACCTTACTCCCTTAGAATCGCAAATCCCACGTTGCCATAATATTAATAAATCTCGTTTGAATGGAAGATTGAAGCAACTCATGTTGCTAATGAAATTCCCATCTTGCTGAAGCCTTTCTCTTTAACTTAGATGTAATGCATCTCCATTTGTGAATTAGAGAAGGGATTTAAGTCTTGGTGGTGTGGGCCCCACCTTTCAAGACTTGTTGTCGCACAATTCCCTTAAATGTGCTACCTTTCAAACTATTTTAAGAGTCACTAAATGGGTGTAGGTTTTCTTCCACGTTGGGGGTTTTGTCCCCACCTACTAATTATCAACAATTCCGTAATTACATGGTTAATCTCCTAATAAACCAATAATTAATCAATTACCCACATAATTAAGAATTATCTCAAATTACTTAAAATACTACTCATTTTTAACAGACTTTATACACCATAATATTGTGCTTATGGGGTACCTTGTATGACACTAGTCTATAATTACGGGGTATTATAACCGTATTCTATCCCATATTAACAAACTTCAATGAAACTCATTTTCTTCGATTCGCTTACCCTCTCACCTTCACTAATTTACTTATCACTTGTTTGAAATAGCATAATACTTGTAACCCCAAAATAATCTCATTCCCGAGGTTACATCGATTAACTTACGACAAAACTTTAACGTATAAAAATGCGGGATGTAACATCTCATTTTCGAGCTTTCATCAATTTATTTATGACGTATTTTCACATATGAAAACATGGGGTGTAACATCATTAACCCCCCTTGAAACATTCGTCCTCGAATGTTGACTGATGCACTTATCATTTTCATAACTTATGTCTTCTGAATACTTTAGTACTCTCCTTGCTACCTAGGCAACTATTCTGTGAATAATTCCAAAGGCCAGGGCATTCCCCCCTTTAGGCTTCTTTCTCACCCCACAACTTGTGGTCGGAATCCTTCCAATCTCATAATTGTTGCTACCTTTTATCATGCAGCCTGTACGACTCTGACCTTGTAAATGAGCCTATGCGACCCTTATCTCCTTTTTCCTCCAGCTTTTAGCCAATCTCTAGGCCTCACTTTGTAAACATATACAGAGCTTTGATAAGATGTCTCTCTAGGCATCTATAGATATACTGAAGTTCTTTGCTCGATACTTTGTTGAACTTACTAATATTGCTATACCTTATTTCATAGATCCGTTTATCCATCCATATGACTTTAATGCATATATGTAGGTCATACTATACCATAACTCTTACTACTATTTATCGTTACTAAGGTCTGCTACCAAATTCCATCTTACTCTCGTTGCTTATCCTATATGTACAAGTCTAAGTCCTTTAATGCTTCCTCAATATTGTTCATCTTAAGAATGATGGCCTAATCTCGTCTCATACTTTGTAACTTTTATCCATCCATTGTTGATTCACCTCAATATTAATCTATAATCTACCACTGATAGCTTAACCTTTTATGTAACACTGCCGCTAGGGTTCATGCCGCATCAAGGAACACTAGAAATGATTTTCCTGATCCACCTGGGGGCGATACTATACTTCCATAACCGTATTTCATAGCACCCAATGTGATTCACCTTATGTAGGCATTTTAATCCTGTACAATTCATGAAATCCCCTCCTTTTTTTTTCTTTAAATCATTACTCAATCGAAGGCCCAAACGTCATCCTTTCTCTATCATAATTACACCCTCATTCTACTACCAGGGCAGCATTCCATCTCTTTTAAATTCTATCAGTCTCAGACTCCTTTGAGTTCATTCAGGCTTTACTGAACTTTCTATAACTTAGAGAAACCATCAGTTCTTCTTGTTTTCATGGCTTAATCCTGAGGACTTATCCATTCTCGTTGCCTTCTCACTCGCCCTTTCTTATCCTTACTCATGTCTTCCTAATACCTTGTCACTTTACCATACTTTAGCTTGCGACCCACACACATCTATTTATATTATTCGCCAACTTCCTTCAACTTGCTTGCACCGTAGATTTCCTTATGTTATTCTGGAACATCAAGCGAGACATCACATCGTCTCCAACTCTTCTTTGCTCTCTTGACTAGATCTCATGGTACCTAGAAACCATAGGCTGGAAGATATGCCACTGATGATGCTGCTATCATTCCTGGATACTGAATCCCCGCGCTTCTAGCCTTCTTTCCAAATTATAACTATTCACAACCTTCTGCATTTGAGTATCTCGTACGTTGTTTACCTTTGCCTTAAAATCTCATATCATATCTTCTATCTCTTTCATGACCTCCCTTCCACATAGGTATAATTCACATCCACAACCTGAATCTCTTATTATAACACTTGCACCTTTGGTGCATACACAATCCAGTAGGAGCTTTATACTGACTTCTTATAAGGCTGGTACTCTTCTAACTGGTTTTATCGTAGGGCCGTTATAGAATATGGCTACTGTACATCTCTCTTGTACCTTTGATATTAAGAGTGATTCTGCAATATCTCAATCATGATGTCTATAACTTTCTGGGTCCAATAATCAGACTCCTAATTTACTTGGTTGATATAACTCTTTAGTTTCCTCTTCCTTCTGATCGGCCTTTAGGCTTAAACTATCCCCCGATCTACGGCTTCTAGTATTATCTATTACTTTAGCCTTCCATGGGCGCTATGGAATATCCATGATACAATATTTTAACAATTGAATCATTCGTCTATGACCTGGACTCAATTCTTTCTGCCTCCTTGTTGCGTTACTACTTAGCTTATCGTAGTTCCACGCATGCCGGAAGTTTCATGTAACTCATATGATCTCTAATATTACTTTTGATTTTACTTCCTATTCATTAGCCACGATAGGTATCACTTTCTTATGGAGTGCATACGATGTTATTGTGAGACTGTTGTTACAAGAACATTCCTCTTTCGGTCACTGTGCTTAGGTTGAAGCCTTCTTCTTTATTTCCTCAGCTAGTCTTTCATTGTAGTACTTAGGGAGGACCCTCTGACTCTTGTAAAGCTGCGAGCTTATTACATCGCATACTCGATGAAATTTTTGATGTCCTTCCTCGCCTATAATTATCCATAGTTACTTACCTCTACGCCCTTATGCTTGTAGGGTTGCTTCTAAACTGATATTTGATTGTCTTCCCATTGGCACTCTTTTTTATTTCCGTAACATTCATATGGTACCTTTAACTACCCCAACTCCTATCTGAATATTTCTCAAGTATTACAATGTCATAGCTGCGAGGCTGAATTCACTATGGGTTTTACTTCATCTTGCATGATCTGCTAATCTGTCTGTAACCTCTTGTCTAGCCATAACTAGGCTCTTCTTGAGTCAACTACTAACTAATCGTTGCTCATTCTCATATCAATATTCCGCGTAATCTTTCTTGGGTTATTTCCTTTGTCTTAACTTATGTCTCGCACTGGCTCCTTATCTATTAATAACATCTAGGGCAGGAACCCTTACTTACTTTCCTTGACGTCATGTTTGCATAATGTTCTGGAATCGTAGCATATTTGTAGGATTTGAATAAGTGCAGTCTCATCCCTTTCTCATTTTTATCACATTCTTCCTTTACCATTCGATCGTTACTAGAACCACTTAATTCTGACTTAACGCCACATCACTCCATATTTCTCCCTTTAGAGGAGTACTAACATTTAGTGCTATGATCTAAGTATAAATATTTTACATCTTCATCTTTGGTGTCTTTTCACATCATCGATGGCCCTTACTCGTCTCGCGATAATCCTTCCGTACCAACGATAATAAATTTCCTTACTCGCGAGGGTGACACTTAGTGTAACTGGCACATACCGTCCTTTAAGCTTAACTTTGCTCACATTGTTTGCTTTAGGGAAGCGTCTTCCTGAATGACCATTCTCTGAATTTCTCATGAATCTTCTTCTGTTGTCCATTCTATTATCGCCGGAACGCAATCTGAAATTCTCATGATGCCGACCATTATCAAATCACTCAGTCCCTAATTCATTTTTACTTTATCTTGTCACTAATCCATACTGATTTCTATTACTCTGGGGTTTAACTTTTCCTTCTAGTAATCACGTTAGATTCGCGAACTTATTTCTCGAAATGAGATGTGACTTTATGACCTATACTCTTTTGTTGCCTCAAGGCCTGTTACCTCTCGTATTTTCCTTTCCTTGTCTATAGACTCTGTAATACTGTTATTTTTTTCTACCATTGCAATCCATGTATCACATCTTACTCATAATGCTTTATTAACTCTTTTCTTATTTCCTGCTAACATTTATGTCCATCACTTTATTCTAAAAACTTCAACAAGACAGTCTCTTGCTTTTAGCTCCCCTTACTCCATCCACTAGCTCTTCGGGTTGCCTATCTGTATAAAAAAAATTCGAACACTCTAGTATTCATATCTTGCTGTGATGTTCTAGAGTGCACCATATGGGTGTCTCACAGGGGAATCTATTAGCACATTTGCAATATCCTTCGAAATGTCAGTTAACACAAACAATCCATTCACCATTTTGGGTTAAACTAACCCCAATCGGATCCTGATATACCGTCTTTCTCTTAAAGTATATTTATTAGCTTCCATAGGGCATGTGGACAATTATACATACCTATGTTATTGTTGAAGGTAACTCAAAAGTCTTATATTCCTCTGCCTGAATTATAAATACCGATAATCTTCATTAACTGGGTGCCTCGTACCCTTATTCATCTTGCTTCTTTTACTTGTTGAAACTTGTATTTATCTTCTGAATCTCTCGTTGCCTTTCACCATTGGTATGGATAGATATTCTTTCCTTAACGTTCCTTATCAAGAGGCTTACACGTCTTAGTACACACATCATCTACTGAAGACCTTATGTTTACTCATCATAAGCATGATGCAAAATCAAGTTCCTCTTACTCAACTCTTCCACAGCTATATCTCTTATCAACCGTCTTTCTGGATGTAGGTATCGTTGTATTACGAATAAGATAGAATTTAAGTAAGGGAGAACGTAACGACCCTACCGGTCGTTTTGAGTTCTAGCGTGTCGTTCAGCGGGTTGAAGTCGTGATCAGCTCTGTTTCAGGTATTATGACCCGTGGGCGTGGTCGGAATTGAATTCCAGGAAGTTTAGAATTCATTTGGGAAAAAACTTCTCATTTCAGAAGCCTTAAGTTAGAGAAATCAATTAAGATTGGAATTTTGAGTAGACGATCTCTGAATTAGAATTTGAAGGTTCCAGCAGGTTCGTATGGTGATTTCAGACTTGGATGTATGTCCGGATCGGGTTTGAGATAACCCGGGAGAGTTTCGACGTATATTATGGAAGTTAGCATTTAGAAGGATTTCATGAATTTGGGGTTGAAGTGCATATCAGTGAGGTTGATGTCCGTTTGGGATTCCGAGTCTGGGAATAGCTTCGTATGGTGATTCTGGAATTGGGAGCGCGATCGGAAGTGAATTTGGATGTCCACAGGTCATTTTGGAGTCATTTGGCTAAAGATAGAAATTTGAAGGTTTTTGGGAAATCCGGTCGGAAGTGGAAGTTTTGATATCGAGGTCAGAATGCGATTTCGGAAATTGGAGCAGGTCCGTAATGTCAAATATGACTTGTATGCAAAATTTGAGGTCAATCGTACGTGATTTGATAGGTTTCGGCATCGGACATAGAAGTTTGAAATTCTAAGTTCTTAAGGAATTGGATTTGAGTGTGATTCGTGGTTTCGGCATTTTTTGATGTGATTTGAGGGCTCGAGCAAGTCCGTGTCATGCTTTGGAACAGGTTGGTATAATTGGATGGGGTCCCGGGGGGCCTCGGGTGGATTCCGGGTGGTTATGGATCAAAGTTGAAGTTGGAAGAAGGGCTGAATTGCTTTCATCTGGTACAACCGCACCTGCGAGGCTTGGACCGCAGGTGCGGCTTGGGAGTCGCAGGTGCGAGTTTGGTCTTGGCTCTGCTGGGAACCACAGGTGCGATGGATATTCCGCACCTGCGAAGCCGCAGGTGCGGGTGATTTGGTCGCACCTGCGGGATCGCAGGTGCGGATTAAGGACCGCAGGTGCGGAAATGGGCCTGGGCAGATTGTTTTTAAGCGAGAATTTGGTTCATTGTCTTCATTTTCTTCATGGGTTAGGCGATTTTGGAGATCTTTCAAAGGAGATTTCACCAAGCATCAAGAGGTAAGTAAATTCCTCCCATTTTTTAATTTAATGCAAGATTATTACATAGATTTGGTAGTAGAAATTGAGGAAAATTTGGGAAATATTGAAGAATCCTAGAATTTATGGGAATTTGGATTTTAGCCACGAATTGAGCATGCATATTAGAATAAATTGTATATTTGAGTTAGTAACGCTATGGGTAGGGTATATCTTCGAGAAATTTCAGATTCCGGGCATGTGGGCCCGAAGGTATTTTAGTCATTTCACTGAGCGGAGTTGGGAATGTATATGATTTGGAATTTCTCCAAATATTAGAGTATATGTTAATTGGCTTTTCGTTGTTTGGATAGTTTCGGAGCGTTGTGCGACGTTTGGGGTCATCGGAAGGGCTTGGAGGTCGGTTAAGGAATTTCGGAGCAAAGTAAGTCTCCTTCCTAACTTTGTGAGGGGGAATCATCCCCCTAGGTGAATTAATTCAGTTTATGCTATTATCTTCGGGGGCTACGTACGCACGAGGTGACGGGAGTCCGTGCGTAGCTACTATTATGCCATGTCCGGGTAGCCTATGACCCACTAGCATGCTTTATGTGTGTACCTGTAACCCTTCCTGTAATATTAAACTGCTAATATGACCAAAAACGGGATTGAAAGTTTAAAAGACAACTGGAGTTCATATTTTTAACCTTCTAAAAAGAGAATTGTTTCCGCTGTGAATATATATGTGTACCTTGACTGGGTTGTATTATGGAGTGTTACTAAATTGGACAAATGAGCTTCAAAAACAAAGATTTCAGAACCTATATTTCATGTTTCTTTTAATAAAGACTTTACCATTTTCTTGAGAGAAACGGTTTTCTTGATAAAAATATGAATTTATTATGTGGATATGTGTAACTTTGGGTGCCTAAGTCGCATGAGAGATTCGCGAGCAGGAAAACCCTGTACTTGTGTATGTATTCTTATGAGCACCTGAGTCGCATGTATGATTCGCGAGCAGGTTGGCCTTATTATTTTTAACCGCGTCGCATGATTGATTCGCGAGCGGGGCAGATAGATGCATCTATGGTTCGAGCCGCTCAACCCTCAGCAGTGCACAGTTTATTTTTATGTTGGTTCAGGCCGAACGACCCTCGGCGTTGATTGCGCATGCTAGTTACTGCATAGTTGCTATGAGTTTGCCTGATTACTGGCCGGAAATATTAAGTTGTCAATTGAAATGACAAAGATTTGAAGTTATTAAAAAGATTTCGGAAGAAGTTGTTCCTTCCGTCGATAAATTGTCATTTGATTAAATCACCATGTTGATTAATTGTTATTAATATGACAAAGATATAAAGTGTTAAACGTGAACGGAGTCGAAAATGTTTTATTTCTGATTTTAATGAATTGCCCTTAATAATCATGCTTAGTTTCATACTTAAATATTCTAAATTGACCCTTAGTAAGTGTCTAATCTGATCGGTCGTCACTACCTCTCTGAGGTTAGGCGGGCGACTTACTGAGTACACGTTATTTTTGTACTCATGTTGCACTTGCTGTGCATTTTATGGCACAGGTACTTTCATATCTAGGTGGAAGACTCGGAGACTTAGGCGAGCTGCATTACTCGGAGGCGATCCACAGCTGACAGAGTCTCCTTCGTACTGTATTCAGTTTTATTTTAAAATTTCCTTATCCAGTTGTACTTCGGGCAGGCTTTGTAATGATTGTATAAATTCTTAAAAATAGCTCATGTACTTGTGACACCGGGTTCTGGGATATGTATTGGGATAATTGTTTAAGTGGAAATCTTAGATCACTGTTTTTAAATAACATAATTTATTTGCTGTCCTATTTAATTTACAAAAATTTGTTTACTTGATTATGAGATGCAAGAAAAGGTAACGGTTTCGAAAATGCTAAAATATGAATATATTTCAACTAATTAAGGATTTGGCTTGCCTGACAGTGGTGTCCAGCACCATCACGACCTACGGATTTTGGGTCGTGACACGTCAGGTATCACACGTTCGATTTTATTTTGAACATTTAAAAATTTTACTAACTTTTTTAGATGATAGGCACAAAGATAACCCATCACTAGATGATGATATTAGACATGTAAAGACGCGAGGAAATAACACAATTTCCGGTTTAGGGTTACAATTTCTAATGGACGTTTTAAAAGGGTTAAGCAGTCATCATCTAAAAAACTATATACCTTCGA
>ML307692.1:0-23386 GCA_005239505.1 Nicotiana paniculata | reverse complement strand
AAATACAAACTCCCCCAATCTTCCCCCTTAAAATCGATGTGATACAGTATATGGAATTGCATGAAATGTAATCAAAGCATTCATTCATTTTGGAGATATGTTTAGCGAAAAACAGTGAAATGCATATATATGCATATACCCAGTATGATCCCACAAGTGGGTTTTGGGGATGGTGGGGTATGATCGCACAAGGGGGGGTTTGGGGGTGGTGGGGTATGATCGCACAAGAGGGGTTTGGGGATGGTGAAGTGTACACAGACCTTACCCCTAACTCGTTTGAGGTAAAGAGATTGTTTTCTATAAACCATCGGCACAAAAAAAAGACGTTTTCTAACAGGTTAGACAGCAAACTTAGCGAAGATAACCAGAGTAAAAGAAACGATATTAGTACTAAAATTGAAGAATAAGAAAATACTAGAATAATAATAACAGCACTGATACGGAGCAGATACCATGCCATAAACTAGAACCATGCTCCACCATAGAAAAGAGAGAAACCGCTCGACTACCTATTGTTCTTCTTCTCGACCTCTATGCTCTCCTATCTAAGATATCACAAATTTCATAAATTCATGAAACATTACGGTTATCTACTTCCCTGTTCTCCACTATTGTAGAACAAGTAATTGGTTTGATATAAACACCGATACTTTCAATATAATGAATATGAGTTGTGCCATGAAATCCACCAAAAACTGCATCTGTTCCAAATTTGAAATCTGAAATCAAACTCAATATCACAACTTTCATGGCTTCCAAAAGGTCCATAAGTAGCTTTGTTTGTACCAAATGTGATTGATGTCACATAATTAGCAGGTTGAATTACTGTAGGATGAAATTCCACATAGTAACCACGTATCCAAGTGAGAAACTCTGAGGGATAATCAAGTTTAATCTGCGAAAAAGAAAAATGTTCTAAGTGGGAAATTCTGAGGACGGAGACGGATTTAGGATCTGAAGTTTACGAGTCCCTACAACGACCTCGAGTTATATATATAATATTAACTGGTTTACAGTCAAATATTTATGAATTTTTGGTGAATTTCTTATTACAAATACAAGGTTTTGAGCAAAAGCTACTGGTTCACGAGAATCCATAGCTTAAGGCTGGAGCCTCCCCTGTCTAAAGAATATCACTAGACTATAAACCTTGGTGTTTTAAGTGTTTGGTCGATGAATGAAAAATAATTTTTAAATATTAATAATAATACTACTGTATGGGAGAGTACTTTAATGAAATATTTGAGTAGTAAAAATTCATAATAATGTTCTACGTGTTAGTCGGAGCAATTAATCTAAAGTTAAAAGTTAAGATTGTCGTACGAAAAATAATTTGTAACTCGTACTCACTTGAAACTTGGAAAAAATATTTTTTGATAATCAAACACTAGAAAATGACTTTTTATGAGAAAAAAAATACTTCTGAAAAATGTCTTCTATCATACGAAACACATCAATTTTCAAATTGTAGTGTGTGAAACAGATTTTTAAGAGTAAAATTTTCAGAAATAGGTTCAGGGAACATTTGATATAGGGCGGCCGATGTATAAGACATCCTACATTCATGTAGGATGCCGAAAATGGCCGCGCCCAAAAAGATGTGATGCAGATATTTTAAGTATCAGGGACTTGTTTCCAGACTCGAACCCGTAAAAGTATGAGAAGGGGGGGGGGGTGTCCGCCAGAGAAAATGCAAGACGATAGAAGAGTTCGCTCCGCCGCGTAAGATCCTCGAATCAACCACGACTACCATCTGCGGTCCATTTTTCGTTCTCTTCCCTGCCCGGGAAGGGGGATCAAAGAAAGATAGCTTGCTTCTCTCCTGGACGGATGGCGACTTATGTAGTGGTCGGCCTTCCTACCAGAATGCCTTCTTGGTCGAAGAGCCCCTTTTTTACTAGTAAGGATGCAGGAAGCAAAAAAACTTGTGCGAAGGACGTTTTCTTCTCTGCCCTCTCCTCTCCAAAGGCCAAAGGAGCCCCTCGGTCGTCCCTTTATTCAATATCCGTCATGCTAAGAATAGGGGGTTTAGGAAGAATACGGGTATTAAAAACTCACTGTATCAAATCTTAAGCCTCCATCACCACCATGTTTATTGGACAAGGCAAAGGATCCATTTTTTATGTATAAAAACTGAATGAAATTCACTCTCCTACCATGAGATATAAAAATCTTGGCTACTTTATCTTCCTTATTATCCCATATTTCACCATTCAATCCAATAAATGAATCATGATTATGAATTTTTTTTTTTAAATTGATAGTAGAAAATATTGTTTGTGGAAGAGAAAGATAAAATATAAATGTTCCAAGAATCTTGTGTATTTATATTGTTAATATAACGTATATGTATTGATATTGTAAAAAAGTGTTTTTAACGTGCTATTCAAACTTTGGGAAAGTTGACTTTTGGGAACTTTTCAAAATTTTAATGTCACATTTCAAATTTGAAATACTACCCACTTTCCTCGGCAATAGAAAAAGGAAAAAGAAAAAAAAAAGGAGGACAAAAAATGAATGAGGATCCGTTTGTCAATAAAAAAATAATTATTTTTTTTTCAAAAATTTGTTTGTCCATAAAATTTTCCTAAGTTTTTGGAAATTTTTCAAAAATGAGTTTTTCAAATTTTTCAAAAAATTTTGTAGTTCCCCTCACAAAATTGCAATATTTTTTTCAAGTGAAATGCATGTCCAAACATAATTTCAAATTCTAAATATTATTTTTTTTTTCAAAAATTATAATTTTTATGTCCAAACGCCTACTAAAAAGCACTTAAACAAAGAAGACAAAGAAAGAAAGGTAGCAATTCTGATTATACTTTTACATATTTTCCTTGGTAAATAATATACTTTTCTTACCCAAAAAAAAATGCTCTCCCGTGGTTGTAGGCGGATTCTCGAGGGCCCTAGCTCCCCTTTCCATCCAATCGTCGTACTACAAGATAAGGGGAGGGATCGACGCCCCATAGAGAACTCAACATTTTCAAATAAGGCCCGAAAGAAATCAATCTAACTAATTTTCAGACAAAGAAGATAAAAAAAGAAAAATATAGTGGCAAAGAAAGGTAGCAATACTAATCACCAGCTATTACACCAAAGATATTGCAATAATTTGTCTATTTTCTTTTCTATTTTGAGTCATTTGCTCCTCTAATCTTGTATTTTTTCCGTTCACTTTTACTTGACAGATATATTAAATATAAATTTTTATTTTTACTTGTCATTTTACGTATATCAAGAGAAGACAAAGAAGATAAAAAAAGAAAAGTATACTGGCAAAGAAAGAAGCAATGCTAATCACCAGCTATTACACCGAAGATATTGCAATATTTTGTATTTATTGCTTTTATTGTGATCCTGATTTCCTATCAATCAAGAATTCTAATTTGTATGTTCTCTTTTCTATTTTGAGCCCTTTGCTCCTCTAATTCTGTACTGTCTCCGTTCACTTTTACTTGGCAGGTATACTAAAAATAAAATTTATTTTTACTTGTCACTTTACGTATATCAAGAGAAGACGGGAAAAAAATTCCTGATATACCACTGTATTTATTACTCATTTCAAGTTATTTTCTCAAATCCAATAAAATATGCATCAATTAATATGGGTATCATGGTAAGTTATGCGTTTTATTTATTATTTTTTAAGGGGCGTGAAAAGCCAAAACGTGCCAAGTAGAAGTGAACGGAGGGAGTATATACAACTACTGTAATGAAAAATATAACAAGATATTGTAAAGTTAAATTAGATTAGATTAATTTAATATTATATAATTAAAATTTAGATATTCAAAAACAATTCATAATTTACAATTCTTCTGATATCAATATGGTAAAAAATATATATTAAAATATTAATCAAAGTTCATATATCTGAATCTCGAAAAGTCAGACGTGACAATTATTTTGCGATGGAGAAATAATGCTAAAAGAAGCTTTGTAGTTTATTCTGAATTAAAAACATAAAAGTAATTGCAGAATAAGGGGTCACTATTATGTATCTAAACAACAAGAAAAGAATATCAAGTAATAATAATTGTACATTATTCTACACGTAGAAATTCCAAATCTCAAATTCAGATTGAAGAAAGGCATAAATGCATGCAGCAAAATAGTATATATAATAAGGTCCTGGTAAACCTAAACATTCACAACTCTTTTTTTTTCAAATTTTATATTTTTCGCATAATAATATTTTTATTTATAATATGGTGTTCAAAATTGAAACTGTGACAAGTAGTAAATTGAAAGGAGCAAAATGGGATGATATTGATCAAGGTGATGTTGCAATGATTTTCATTTCCTATGGAAGAATAATTAGTCATCTCCAATTTTTATATATCAAAGATGGAAACTTTTCTTTATCAGAGAGACATGGTGATCTTATCGAACATCTGGAAATAGTAAGTTCCATTTTTATGAATTGTTCGGTCAGATTTTTCTATAACGGCATTTCATTATAGCGGTTAAATTTTCTTTGAAACTAATTTTTCATGTTATGTTATAATATATGTTTTTTATAACAGTACTTCACGATAGCATCAGAAGAATCTCATAACGAACGAGGTTATTATAGAGAGATTTGATTGTATATAACTGTAAACTGGATAATCACTAATAATAATTAACAATAATTATGATGTTGAAGCCATACCTAGACAGTCTTTAATGTTACATTTGAAGAATATATTGTATTATTGTTAATATAAAATACCCCCCTTGAATTTCAACATCCATTAAAATCTCTACTATCCACAATCAAAAGTTACCACCTATAAATTTAAATGGACAATAAAGGTAAAAATAGTACGGGCTAGTCAGTTTTCGAACTGGTCATTTAAAAATAGCTAGTGTTTGTAAAGTTATCGAAAAATAATCATTATTTTGCTGCAACACGAAAAGTTCCAGCATAATATACTGGAGATCGGTGCACCTGTATATGAACTTCCAGCATATTATGCTGGAACTCCAACACGTGGAAAGTTCCATCATAATATACTGGAGATTGGAGCACCTGTGTATGAACTTCCAACATATTATGCTGGACCGATATATTATGCTGGACCGGTATATTATGCTGGAGTATTTTCCGGATTTTGAACAGTGTTTTCGTTCAAATTTAGCTTTACATGAAAAGTGGCTAAATTTTAACTACTTTTGAAACTGTAGCTATTTTTGAATGACCACTTGTAAATCTGGCTATTTGTAAATTTCTCCCACAGTAAAGTAAACCGGAAAATTGTATTTTATGATTTCATTATCTATGATTGGGTTGTAAAAACTCCTAAATAAGTACACAACTTATGAATCAAATTCATTTTGGTTAACAAATCAAGTTTTTCTAGAAAAATTAGGAGATTCACCATAAAAGATATACAAAATTTTACTTGTGACAGTAAGGAAGCGACATGGTCAATGATGATTTATATAAGAGATCCGGACTTCCTTGAGGTCAAGGCATAATTGTTACAGCCTCGACCCTCGGGAGGAGAAAGATGATTTTATTTTACAACGGTAACACGTCTGATCCAGTTTATATTGCCATGTCAACATTTCTTATCTTTAACAATTTTTTTCAAACAATTTGCAGATCAAGTTGGATTATCCCTCTGAATTTCTTATTGGAGTAAATGGTAGACATGGAGTAATTGGAACAGATAGAGTTTTGAAATCAATTACATTTGTGACCAACAAAAACTCCTATGGACCTTTTCCAAAAAATAAACCTACTTATATGGGAAGTGAAGATACTGAATTCAACATAAATGTTGGAAATTATGATTGGCTCAATGGATTTCATGGCACAATTTGTAATGGCCAACTTGAAAGTTTTGGAGTTTACATCAATCCAATCCCAATTAGCAAAGATATTGATTATGATAAAATAGATGTAATTGATTGTTAAGTGTACAAATTGTAAAAACATCTAGTTTCAATGTCAAAGAGACACATGTACTCATAATAATATGAATAATATAAAAAAATTGTCAAGATTCATTGAGAAAAAAATCAGATGTCTCAAGTCAAAACTCTGAAAAGAGAAAAATCTCTCGATAGAGAGGCACTTTAATCCCTCAGTGGAGTTAGTGGGGGAGGTCACGGGTTCGAGCCGTGAAAATAGCCTCTTGCAGGATAAGGCTACGTATGATAGACCATTGTGGTCCGACCCTCACTCATAGCGGGAACTTAATGCATCGGACTGTCCTTTGGATACCTAAAGCAAACAAAATATATATTTGATGGTAACAAAGATTTTTTCTTTCGTTTTTGATAGGTTGAAGTCTCAAATTTAGAAACCTTGAATAAAAGGTAACATATAAAGCAAAAATCTAATTGAAGAAAGACTTGCTCATGTGCCAACCTCTAACTTACATGTAAACTAATGAACAACTTCAAACTTCAACAAAACCAAGTGCAGTAATTTAAAACTAAGCAAGCCCCCCTTCCCTTATTCAGGACAGAAAAAGGTAAGTAAGAAGAAGAAGAGGAACACAACAACATACCGAGTATAATCCCATAGCTGGGGTCTGGGGAGGGTAGTGAGTACGCAGACCTTACCCCAACCTGGAGAGGTAGAGAGGCGGTTTCCGATAGGCCCTCGGCTCAGAAAAAGATAAGAACACACAAAAATAAGACGAGAAAAGAAAAAAATAGCAACACAAAGTGGAAGATAGGGGAACAACTACTCAATCTTCTGCATTTGGACTAGAAAAACAAAAATCAATTGAACCATATACCATCCCACTTTTGGATAATTTATAGACAACATCAAATTGCAAGGCAAAAGGAGGATCCTACATGTCTATCTTACAGCAGTAGTTTAGCCGAAATCGTGCACCAAACAAGTTGCAACACATTAAGGCCACGGACGAAATCAAGTAGCCCACCTACCGAATTATTTACAACTTTTTAATCCTGAAAATGTTCTCACATCAGAGGAGTTGCCACTCATCTTCAGGTCTACCACCATCCGATTCATCTGGGCCCACAGCATCGAAGGAATCCAGTTCCGGAACCCCAGAATTACTAGTCACCCTGTCGTTATTATACTCAACTGCTGTTGGGGAGCTACGGGTTTCAGTTATCGTAAACAATGGAGCACCATTTGATTGATCCACTAGCTTAGATGCTCGTATACAGAAATCATCAAAATCACCTACAGAAAAGTATACAGAAGTTAGGGGTCAAGAAGCGACACGTCTTAGCCATGGTAAAACAAGTGCAACGATTTCTGGAACAATTGGAGAAACACGCAGACATACTTTTATCTCTACAATAAAATCCGATTGCCAAGGATGGATCAATTGAATCCAGAGGGAAATGCCTTACAGTACTGCAATCGAAATCAAAAGGTTATCATGTGATTAAAACTAGAACTGGAAATATCAGATGAGAAACTAGAATGAGTATTAGCTTACTTGCAGTGATAAGATGAAGTATCAATATCTAACTTATCCGTTTTAATATCAACAACCTGCACATCAGACATATAATGAGAACATTACATCCTACATCCAGTGAAATTAGATAAACCAAAAATACTTCAAATTTAGAAACTTTCAGTGATAAGATGAAATATTGAAGTTCAGATTATCCCTTATGGTATCAACAACCTGCTCATCAGACAGATAAATCCATAAAAACTTCAAATATTAAATCACCGGAAAAACGAGATTACAAGCACCATAGTAAAAGAGGTAGGAAAGCTGAACAGCCAATCAAGAAAATACATGCTTATTAGAGATGTGATTCCTTACCCGTTCCACTCGCTGCAAAAAAAGAAGAAACTAAATGGGAAAGCTCATACAGGGACCAATTAATTTTTTAATTTGCATTTTTGGTGTTGTCGGAAAGGGAAACTAGAGGACTGATGAATCATAACCACTGAAATGAATATGCTGGAACATTTTAGAAATCCACCGAACTTATATTAAATGTCCCAAACCTAAAATCATGAAATTACATAGAAGGTTCAAATTGACTTGCAAAGCTGTTCACACCCATCGCAGATGACGATTAATCAACTGCACTAGCATTGTCAGATGACGATAATCAAATGTTGATCTTGGTTAATGTGGAGATGTTGAGGCAGCAGAAAATGGAACATTAGAAGGAAAAAAAATGATGTCAAGAAACTAGGACGTGGAGGACGGAAAGATGTAATTAAGTGATTGTTTGTGATATAGCAGCCCTCACGCTCCAGCAATAAAGGCTAATATTTAGCCTGTAGAAGACTCTAAGAAAGTCCTCTAAAGCAGCGAGAATCTGTTAGAGAATATTCTACTCAGATCTGCATAGAAGATTTTTCTAAGTAGGAATCAAGAAAAGCTTTAAAAGAACGGTATGCTTTCAGCAAACAGTAAGATCTCTTAAATCAAACTTTAAAAAGCCGAATGATATTTTTCATTTTAGTGCTTCTTATACCATCCCATACTGAGTGCTGCTGTTTCCGAATGTATTGGGTGACATCTTTCCTAATACAATAAAACGACGGATTTCGGGCAAAAGCCGACCTATAATGCTGGCTAGAAAACCATATCTCCTTCATTAAATCCACCAATTTTCTCCACAATAGTGAATTAAATGGAACAAACTTCAAATCTTAATAAGCATAAAAAAGGTAACAAAGACCAAACAATCATGACATTCTTGATGGTGGTAATTATTACTCCATAGATTGTTGAAGTCAGCCAGCACGGAAAGAAGCTGATTTCCATCTATAACATTTAAACATAAAAAGTTTGATTTTGATGATCGTCTCTTTATCCTAGATTTTAAGTAGTAATAAATTAGAGAAATTCCAACCAGCACGTGTCAAATGGCATAAATACGATAAAAAGGAAAGAAACAATTACTGGCTGAACTTCATGTGGATCAAGATAAAAGGCTTGATCATCTTGCACGCCGACAATGTAAGTCGAGGCTCCAGGTCTGCCACCTAGGATCCCAAGGCTTTGAGGAAAACTGAATGTAGCTGCCAGTAAAGGAAGATACCTAACGTAGAAGATTATAGAGATTCAGTAAAGAGAATGCTCCGGTTTTTATAGTAGAAACAGTAAATCGTCCGTCAAATATCAATGCAGTTTACAATTTTAATTTCCGTTAGATATGGCCTTCTCGCAGTGCCTGACCTGTCATAAATCAACATGGAAATAAAGAAAACACGAGATACCCATAACGTCATTTGTGCGAGTACAGACATCAAAGACCAATCTATATTCCATTTTCAATAAGGAAATAGATTTTGCAAATGATACTTCTTAAACAACGAGATGACAACTTACTTTTGCGAATAAATCTAGCTGCTAACTGTACTTTCCTGAATTGAGTAGTATTATGAATATCGTCATTTAGGATCACGGAAACAAGTGTGAACGCCTTGTTTGCCAAGTCAATTTTAATGGTCACAAAAATATATGTCCTACTACTAATTCATGGAATTCTCATCACCTTGTCTACGGTGATAAGCATAAACATCGAATGATCTACAACTAATCATGTAAATTCAATTAAATGAGTGTATAGGCCAGTAGCCAGGAAATCTTTGAGCTATGATAAATATAAGAAAGATCATAATAAACCATTAGGAAAAAAAGAAATCACGGCTAATCAAACATCAATTGAGCATCTAAGCCTCAATCTCAAATTAGTTAGGGTCAACTTATGAGTCACTAGCACGCATTCCACCTTATTTATTTATTTTTTTGATGAAGAGCACGCATTCCACCTTATACGGTGAAGAGGACTCATCAACCTATCGCAACTCTTCTTAGTTTTCCGGACTTGGGGCTGACTATACTTTCTGAAGCAACCATGATTTATAGTAACTTAGAATATGGAATTTCTCATGCAGTCGTTAATTTGTTAATTACAAGTATCTTTCAGCTAGTTCATAGCGCAAGACAAGGAAAGATTATATCTGGTAGTGCCATTCTTCTATTTCATGTTCTTAATTGAAGAGGACAACCCGAAAGCGTTGCATGGCAGTATGAGACCTTGAATCACATACGATATCGTGTCTATCTTGTATCCGCACTTGTTCCATTGAAATAATAGTTAGATCGAGCTATGTTATTAGATAGTCTTCAAAAGAGTTTGTGGTATTTTTATTAGTCTTGTTTTTGAGATTATGAAGCATGATCCAGAAATTTATTTATTTTATTATTATGTTTATGTGTGTTCCTTATGTTAGTGCTTACTGGGTTTTTTTACACTACTAATCAAGGTATATGGCTCCTCTTAAAGAAGATGCTGGATTCCCCAAGAAAAGTCATTCCCCTAGAAAAGTCTTCTTGCCTAGAAAAGAAAATGCCTGATTTCCCCAAGACAAGTCTTTTGCAACAAATGCTAAAAACTCGTCCAAGGTTAATGAGATCTAAATCCTAAATGATATGAGTGGCTCTTCATTCTGTAAAATAATGAAATACTTTAGACACTTAATTCTATGGAAGATTCTTTAAAGATCTTTAGTAGTCGTTATAGCCACAAAGTATCAGTTACCTCTGCAACAGTTTCGATTAATGAAATAAAGCAAAACCGGCAATGAAATAGTAATTATAGAACTAAAGTGCTTACAGATCCCCAACAAAGCACCACTTGTTTTACGACACAAACAAATTATCATTCAACCACAATCTTCTTTACTTGGCAAATTCTTAAGTTATTTATGACGGTAATTGAGAGAGATATACTAGAAAATAAATAGGCAAGAGTTTTGCATCATACAACACTACCGGTGCAGATAAATAAAAATAAGAGAAATGAAAGGAAACCTTGAATTGATTTTGTCAAGTCCAAGAACCAACGGAACTAAGAAAAGAACAGGTATCCAGTCAACTTCGCCTTTTGACAAGTCAGAACAATGCCTGACAATGTCCTCAACACAGAGCACCGGCGCTCCGCCTCTTTCTCCATCTTCATCCCCAGATACAACATAGATAGACATGAGAGAAGACATGTCAGCATTCCCCGTTTCTTCTCTCTTGCTGCGTGCTAATGTTTCCCAAGTGCGACACATTGCATATGGGCCCACCCATGATCCAGGAGAAAGACCATATGCCTTCCCGGCTTGAAGGAGGTTGTGGATAGAGCAAGCTGACTCCTCCGAATCGCCAAAAAGGTGCAATATATCAACACACTTTTGGTCATGCGGCTGCACAATGAGATAACATGATAAATTCTCATGCTAAAACAATATATGTATGAGATGAGAACCTGATCTTTTTCTTTTCTTTTTTCTTATACATAAGAGATAGGAGATGAGAACCTGATTGTGCAATATCATGGTTTTAAATTGGAAATTGAGCATTTTAACAACTGAAAGTACTGCAGTGTTTTGACTTTCGAGTACCTTGTCCAAAGATTTTCTCCAAGATCTTCCTAATCGATGAAGAAGTAGAGCCTATAAGTACAGAAATCATCAACATCACTACAGTAGATAGAGTAAGCATTGGAACTTCAAAAGAAAAGAAAAAACGAGAGATAAAAAAGGATGCCCGGTGCATGAAGCATCCAACATTCCGCAAGGTACGTGGAAGGGCCACACTCCAAGGGGTGTGATGCTACCACAAACTTTAGTGGTTGATACCACGGGTCGAACTCATGACCTATAGGTCACACGAAGATAACTTTATCATTGCTTCAAGACTCCCTTCAAAAAGGGCAGCATGGTTCACTAAGCTCCTGCTATGCATCGCGGGGTACGGGGAAGGGACACCACACCGGGTCTTACGTACGGCTACGTGCCTTGCCTTGCATTTTTGCAAGAGGCTAGTGGTCACACAACGGCAACTTTTAACATTGCGCCAAAGCAAAGATATAAAGATTTTAGCTAACTTATAGCAAGAAAGACAAGGAATTTTGCCAGTGTAATAAACCTGAGCAACAAGCATCTGACTGCTCCTAAGCATGCAACCCCAGTTAACATCACTGGTATACTTATAATCTCCAATAGGAGGAAACCCTGCAATTACATTCAACCAGATAACCAACATTCACAATCTTTCACACACCAAATCAACTTCTAATCAGATCAAACACAACAAGAGTAAAAAAAAGAATTAAAACTTTAACTACCTTTTCGATATGTAACAAGAATCCTAGATGAAAAATCATCAACAAAAGCTGAAAAACCTTCACTTTGAGTTGGTTCAATTGATGGATCATCATCTTGAACAACTTTATAACAAACACCTAAAAGCCAAATATCACTTTTAGAACCATTGGGAATCCCAGTTTTATTAATCCCAAAAATCCTCCTCATTGAGCCACTATTCATCATTCTTTTCACAGCACTAGTCCAATTAATACCAATACCATTATAATACTTCTTTGAACTTAAGTCGCCTTTTTTTAAACACCCTTTTGGCTCAGTATCAAATATTGAAAAAGGAGAAACCAAAAAACCAGACCAACCAGAAGTTTTTATGTTACTGCTTGGTCCTGGTTCTGGTTCTGAAGAAATTAAAGAACCAAGATTTTTTCTTGGGGAATCTGAATCAGACGAACTTTTACTAATTTGGGTTTTTTTAGGCATCAAAGATTATATTTTTGATTCGTGACACATGGTACATATAGAGCTAAAACTTGGCAAAACTGGCAAAAACTGGCAATTTTTTGGCTGTTTTTGACAAGTTTGATGGTTTTAAGATTGAGAATTTTATCTGGGGCTTTGAGATTTTGAGAAAAGAGATTGTGACTTTATGGGATTTAGGATTTTACATGGTACGAATATATAGAATTGGCAAATATTTTGGCTATTTTTGAGAGATTTTTGGGGTTGTTGGGATTGAAAATTTGATCTGGGGTAGTGAGATTTGAAGAAAAGATTGTCAATTTATTGGATTTTGGGTGCCAATGATTGGGAATTTGGAGGAAATTTGGAGTGTGGTGAGGTCAAAACTTTGGAGAAAGTGGCGTTACGAAATTGTCTTGGATGAGGAAAGAACAGATTTGAGGAAAAGAAAAAGTTATATTATGTGAAATATATATTCCACAGAGGTATGCGTTGTAATTATTGTACATAGCGCTATAATATATGTACATTAGTGCTGTAAGAAGAAATTAAGATAAAATGATAAAAATAGTCCCTAATGTTTGAGGGTAAGTTAAAAGTAGTCTCTTAAGTATGCACTAAGCAATTTTGATCCTTTAAGTTTTCCAACTCCATCAAATATTTAACAAACTTTATTTGTTATTTTTGATGAAAACTGTGGGGGGGGAAAAAGTAAATTAGCTAGAACTATTTAGACGTACAATTTTTGTAATTTCTTCTATTTTAAACCTATTTTTTGGAGTTTGGTGCAACTTTTTGAGGTATAATTTTAGCTTTTTGGGTATTTAGTATAGTTTTTGTTTTGTATTTTATAGGATTCGATGAGACTTTTTTGGCGTTTAAGGTTGAATCTTATTTTCATATTTTTCGTCAAATCGAACAATAAAAAAAATATTAAATCAGAAACCAAAAAAATTATTTAGTACATACACTTAGAGCTTCATTCATGCCATATTGTTTCGTTCATTTCAGTTATCTTACTTTCTTTTTATTACCATTGAGGCTAATTCTTCTTTTTAGTCTCTTTCTTCTTTTTCTTCTTTTTCTTCTTCTACCCTTCTTTTCCTCCTCCTTATTGTTCTTCTTTTTTTTCTTCTTCTTTTCTTTTCTTTACCTTGTTTTGAGTCAATGGTCTACCGAAAATAACTTTTCTATTTTTACCATGTAGGGATAAGATTTGTGTGAACACTACCCTCTCCATATCCTACTTATAGGATTAAACCGAGTTTATTGTTATTGGTGTTGCATACTTAAGGTTAGGGGTGGGCATTTGGTACTTCGGTTCGGTATTTAAGAATTTCGATTTGGTATTTAGGTATTCGATTTATCAATTGTGTATACCAAATGCCGTACCAAAATATTTCGGTACGGTTCGGTATTTCTTATTTTGGTTCGGTACGGTTTCAGTTTAAACCAAATCTATGTTATAAGGCTTGTGCCTAATCAAAGCTGTAGCTCTTAGGGTTGAAAAGATATGTTTCAACTTTTGAAACCAATACAACTAGTATTATTTACTAGCATTTGACTAACCACGGAGGCAATGCAAGGAAGCATCCTATAATACCATTGGCTAATACAAGAGAAAAAGTTGCACCTAAATATTACAACTTACACATAAAAAGCAACAATTCCTTTTATGCCTCTATTATAAAGACATACTTTATCCTAAAGTAAAAAGAAGGATAGTTGAACAGTCCATTCAAGCTCAATGCCAAAGATAGTTGACTGCCTATACAATATACATTTTTTATCTATGCTCCAAAATTTCTAGAAGTTCTTAATCTGCCTGGTGGAGCCTTGCTAAAGCCTAAGGGTAAGGAATTAGAGAATTAGGGGTTTTGGACTTTTGAGGTGTGAGCTTAAAGTTATTGGGCTAAAAAATAAAAATAAAGTTGGACTTTGACTAAATTATTTCGGTATTTGCCCCCAGGGCCTAGATCGAGTGGCAAAGGGTGATGGATTTGTGTCTTAGGTCACAGGTTCAAGCTCCCACACCATGCAAAGCAAAACCTAGTATTTAAGTGAAGAAGGGTAGAGGGGCGGGCCTATTATCCACCGAGTTTCGAAGGCTGCGGTTGGTCCAAAGGATCGGCTCCAGACAGATTTCTCGGTCATCAAAAAAAAAAAAAAAAAAAACTATTTCGGTATACCGAAATATCAAAAACCCAATACCGTATACCGAATCAAAATACCGAAAAAACCGAAACTGAAATACCAAATTAATTCGGTTCAGTTCGGTTCGGTTCGGTTCGGAATTCGATTTTTTGGATTTTATGCCCACCCCTACTTAAGGTAGTACTCTAAGCGTACCTCAAACTTTAACACAAAGGACCATTGTTTATAATTTTATAGATTTGTTCAGCCTGTTTTTGTTGGATAGAAGAAAAGCCCAATGACTTGTTCGGCAGAGAAGGGCCCGGAGGAATAGCACTTAAGGTTGGTTGGTACTTGAGATAAGGATAATAATTCCCTTTGGCACAAATCGCCTTCTCAATGTGACTATTATGTTGACTAGTGCATGACTTATAAATCGCATTTGGTAATTGCGACTTATAAATGCCATTATTAATTGAACCTTGTAAATCGCATTTGGTATAATTGTCAATTATAAATCTCATTGGGATTAATTTTATCTTTGTGTTTGGTTTGGGATATTAGCTAATTTGATGATAACTTTTATACTAAAATGGTGGAATTAGTTATCCATATAGAAAGTGTGATAACTAATCTCATACGATATCCCACCATTATACAGACAGGTCCTCAATTTGTTCAGCCTATTTCGCAATTGGGCATAAGTCGCCTTTCTCAACGTGACTATTACGATGACTGACGCATGACTTATAAATCGCATTTTCTAATTGCGTCTTATAAATAACTATTATTAATTGAACCTTATAAATCGTATTTGGTATAATTACCAATTATAAATTTCATTGGGGTTAACTTTATCTTATGTTTGGTTTGGGATATTAGCTAAATCGGTGATAATTTTTATACTAAAATGGTGAGATTATTTATCCATATAGAAAGTGTGATGACTAATCTCATGTAATATCCTGCCATTATACCAATCAAGCCCTTTATTTGTTCAGCCCATTTCACAACTAGGCATAAGTCGCATTTCTCAATGCGACAATTATGTTGACCAATGTCTTAAAAGACGGGGACGTGAGGTGAGGCATTTTACTTTTAACGAGGTGAGGTGTAAGCCCTAAGACACGGGGCATAAGTCCCACGGATTTTTAAATTTTATTAATTTTAAGAATAGTATAAAATAAAAAATAATTATAAAATATTAAAATCACAAAATTATAATAAATAATCTATTTAAATATTTATGAATTATAATTCAACTACAAATAATACGAAAAGTATGGCATATATCATAATATGCACATTAGTTGCAACGTCGTTACAACTCAAATATTAAAAGTAATATATTCAATACGAAATCTTATACGTATCTCTTAAGGAGTAATGAATCTTGAAAGAATTTCGATATTATAATCTGTTTTTTTTTAATGCTCCTTATATTTAATATGCTTTATATTTGAAAGATAATTTATATAAAAAACACAATTCAAAATTTAAATATGATTCTCTAGCATCATTTTTCTAAGTTTCAACAAGTTAATAAAGTGACACATAATTCACCGTACAATACCATGATAACTAATTATTTGTAAATAGTTACCAAGTAATACTTAGCTATTAAATTAATGAGTATTGTATCTCGTAAACGTGACAAAAATAATATTTAGAAAAATGATTATAAAAATATTACAGAATATTATATAATAAAGACATAACAAAAGTTAATAATAAATACTTTTTAAATAAAAGATTTATTTAAAATTTACTATCATAGCAGTCTTAATGGATAACGTGCAATATTTTTTATTTTAATTATGACATAAAGTACTCTCAACTTAATGATTTATGATTAAAAAAGTAATTTTGAATCGTCAACGATTTATTAAGAAAATTTGAGAATTTACAAGGTTAGTTACATACAATTGCTTAAAGTTCTATTAGGCGAGCCCAGTACACTGGGCATTGGGCGTGTCCGCGGCGTAAGCCCCGACGGCCGAGGCGTAAACGATAGAATTTGAGGGTCCACCAAACTATATAGAGAATCGGGTTCTCTATCAGTTTACACAAATTACAGGCACACAACAAAATGTAAATGACACCGAGAGTTTTACGTGGAAAATTCCAGCTCAACAGGATCAAAAACCACAACCTGCCCTTGTAGAATTTCAACTTCACTACTGAGCAGAACGTTTAGATTATAACCTATTGTAACCTAAGAATTAACTCCTCAATCCCTAACTAACTTGTAACAAACCTATTACAAGCCACTTTGTAACAAACCTATTACTTTATATGTATTGACGTCCCTTTTGTCTGAGGATGCCGCATTTCATGCTCGCAACTCCCGATAGATAGGTTGACAGTCCTCCTAGTAGGCTAGCAGCTCAATGGAAGGTCCCGATAGATAGGTTGACAGTCCTCCTAGTAGGCTAGCAGCTCAATGGAAGGTGTTGGTGTAGTCCACTTGCTCCAGAGTTGCATATTTAATCAGTATGATTTGGACATATATTGATTGGTATGACGGGGCCCTGTCTTGACCTTTATGGCGTTTATGTACTCTTACAGGTTTGTAGACAGATGTCATGGATATGGATACTAGTACGGCCTTATCAACCTATGTTTTGAGTATACAAATGATCATGTCTGTCTTATAGGCCCGTATGTCACATGTATAAATTTCTATATCAATGTTGGGTCGTCTTATGTCTAGTATTCTCTTATGTTTTGTTCCGGTTATCTCATGACGGCCCTTCTGACCCATATACCCATGATGGTACGATAGGAAAGATATGCTACGTTAGTACTCGGTTAGGTAAGACTTTACAACTTGACTAACTCTAGCCAAGATACAAACACGGGGGTTTATGATTTACAAGAGTTTATTACACAATAATTCTAAGTAAGCTAAGTAGAAATTATAAATAAGAACATTAACAAAGTTACAACTCAACTAAGGACGTACAATCACTTGATATGGGAAACTGGTCCGTAGCAGTGTTGTTCATTATTCTTGATGCACTTGAGAATTGTTAACTGGAAGATCAATCACTATTGGAGTGCTTGAGTGAATTCTCTAAGTGTTCAAGTGATTTTTTGTCATTGGTTTAATGTTAATATAACATTGATAACATCACTTTAATGATGTAAGAAACTTGGGTACAAGGCCATTCCCAATGGAGGTGACTGTTGCATTGTGTTGTACTGTTGCGTGTGCAGACAGTCACTTTCCAACTGTTGGAGAGTTGACTTGGTACAATAACAAGGGGAACTGAAGTCCATATATTCCCTTGTTGATTCTTTAACTTTTGAAATATTGACGAACATCTCCAGCTTAAGTCTGGTTATTTTCATGCACTTGAGAATGTAGACAAGATGTGGATCAAGTTCCTTATCTAGTTCTTGACATTAAGTTTGTTAGATCATCAAAACATAAAACAAAGGTAATTATAACCTATCAGTAAATATCACGAAACTAAGCTCCACACATAAGCCCAGGGGCATTTTATGAGTGATCCGCCCTGGGATGAGCCTCGGACGAGTTCACCTGAAACCGATAAAGGTTCTCCATCTTGATCAGCATGCGCGTCCTTCTCACAAAAGAGGTGAGATTCATCAAAGATCACATGCACACTCTCCTCAATACTTTGTAAGCTTTGCTTTGGGACAAGTATCCCAGGAAGAGTCCTTCATCGCTTTTGGCATCAAAATTTCCAAGCGGTTCCTTGCCATTGTTGAGAACATAACATTTGCATCCAAATGTCCTCAAATGAGTCAATTTGGGCTTTCTTCCATTGAGCAACTCATAAGGTGTTTTGTTTAGAAGGGACCTGATCATGTACCTGTTTATCAAATAGCATGCAATGTTGACTGCTTCTGCCCAGAAATATTTCGCGACCACTATCAATTAGCATTGTCCTCGCCATGTCTTCAAGAGTCTCGTTCTTCATTTCCACACCATTTTGTTGTGGTGTTCTTGGAGCTGAGAAGTTATGAGTAGTGTCATTTTCAACACAGAATTCATCAAATCTAGCATTATCAAACTATGTCCCATGGTCTGATCTAATGCAAGCCACATTTGTTCCCATCTTCACTTGGATTTTCTTGACAAAGGCAACAAATACTTGAAAAGTCTCATCCTTGGTTATAAGGAACAGGGTCCAAGTGAATCTGGAGTAGTCATCCACTATTACAAAGATATATTTTTTACCTCATCTACTTGGCACCCTCATAGGTCCACATAGATTCATATGAAGAAGATCAAGTGGCCTTGAGGTGATGACCTCTTTTTTGGGCTTGAATGAAGATCTGACATGCTTTCTTTTTGCACAAGCATTGCACACTTTGTGTTCCTTGAAGCTTGACTTGGGCAGACCGTGAACCAGGTCCTTCTGGACTAGTTTGTTCAGTAATTAAAAGCTTGCATGCCCCTGCCTTCTGTGCCATAATTCAACATCATCATCAATGGCTCTTAGACAGTTGAGATCACCACTTTACAGGGACTCAAAATCAGCAACATAAATGTTCTTGTATCTCTTGGCCACTAGCACCACCTCAACAATCACAAGATTTGTGACTGTGCATATCTTTGACAAGAATTCCACTTTGTTTCCCTTGTCACATATATGAGAGACACTCAGCAGACTATACTTCAAGCCATTGACATAGTACACGTTCTCAATTGAGTGAGTGAGTGACTTCCCAATCCTTCCAACTCCCAGAAATGTATCCCTTTTTGCCATTTTCAAATATACACTCCCTCCTTGCAGGGCCTTCAGTGAAAGGAAATAGATTGTGTTTCCAGTCATGTGCTTTGAGCAACCACTATCCATGTACCATTGTTGGTTGCTCCCCTTCACTGCTCCCTGCACAAAGAAATCAAGGGTTATATTTAGGAACATAAACAAGTTTGGATTCCTTGTAGTGAGGAAAAAGGTGAATGTGTGTTCTTTTAGTCGAGGTAGACATCATGTGTTTTCTATATTAGGGACCAGGTTCTCTAGCAATAGTTACTTTATTAGCAAAAACTTTGTTTTTTTGTTGAGAATGAACCATAGCCTCGCAGTTTTCCTTAAGGTGCTCATTGTTACCACAGTGAGTACAAAGCCAATTATCGGGTACAATAACATACTTGCTATGAGGGTTGTAAGGAGTCTTCTCCCTTTGAAACCCAATTCCTACCCATTCCCCCTATTATTAATGTACAAGGTAGTGATAGCATTAGAGGACCGGGTCCATTTGAGTGATTTTTCAAGATCGCTCTTCACTTTTCCTAGTTCTTCCTGAAGTTGTTTGTTTTTCTCAAGCTCAACACACAAACTAGACTTCACTGAATGTAACTCATTTTCAAGATTAATGTGTGCCTCACTTGCAACTCCCTTTCCCTTTTGAGAATTTTCAGACCTACTCTCCATTTTAAGTCCCTCAATTGTTTCCTTCAAGTCCATTACCACCACTAATATGTCATCTCTCTCATGATCAATGTTAGCAACTCTCTCAGTTAAGACTTCGTTTTCCTTTCTCACACACTCAATGATCTCTTTTATTTCTACCACAACTACCATTATATCATCTCTTTCATGTTCTATATTTACAATTTTTTCATATAAGGCATCCTTCTCTTTCTTCAGGTTCTCAATTGTTTCCTTTAAATCAACTACAACGACTACTAGGTCATCCCTGGTTTGTTCTACTTCTCCTACTCCTAATTTCATAGTTAAAGCATTTTTATCATTTATAAGACTGTGATAAGCATCAATTAGCACATTTTCCAAAGACATGAGCTTTTTAGGAGAATAAGATTTCAGATTTCTACGAACATCCAGAAAATTTGCCTCATAATCGTCGTCATCATCATATTGAGCCATCAAAGTAAAGATTGAACCATACTCAGTTGCTTCACTTTCCACTTCCATAATTAAGCTATCACCACGATCATTTTCTGCTTCAGATTCGATGGAGGAGTCTCCCTATGCAGCAAGGGCTTGCTTACTCCCGAGGACTTATCCATCCTCGTCACCTTCTCACTTGCCTTTCCTCATTCTTACTCATATTTTCTTAAAACTTTGTCGCTCTACCATACTTTAGCTTGTGACCTATACCTATCCATTATACTACTCGCAACTCTCCTTCAACTTGCTTGCACCATAGATTTTCTTATGTTATTCTGGCGTCAAGCGAGACATCATATCGTATCTAACTCTTCTTTACTCTCTTAATTAGCCTCCTCCATACCTAGAAACCATAGGTTGGAAGATATGCCACTAACGACGCCGCTATTAATACTGAATCCTAGCGCTTCTAGCCTTCTATCCGAAGTATGGACTATTCACAACCTTCTGCATTTGAGTATCTCGTACGTTATTCACCTTTTATCTTATTTACCTTAAAGCCTCGCAACATATCTTCTATCTCCATGACCTCCCTTCCACGTAGTATAATTTACGTCCATAACTTGAAGCTCTATTATAATACTTGCACCTCTGGTGCATACACAATCCGGTGGGAGCTTCATGTTGACTTCTTACGAGATTGGTACTATTCTAACTGACTAAATTTAACATAGGGCCATTATAGAATATGGTGACTGTAATATCCCTCTTATACCTCGGATATTAAGAATAATCCTTCAATGTTCTCACACGAGGTTTATAATTTTCTGAGTCTAATAATCAGATTCCTGATTTACTTCGTTGATGTAACCCTTTAGTTTCTTCTTCCCTTTGATCAACCTTTATGTTGGCTTAAGCTATCTTCCGATATGAGGCTCATGGTATTACTTTAGTCTTTCATGGACGCTATGGAATATTCATGATACAATCTTCTAACGATTCAATCTCTCGTCTATGATCTACACTCAATTTTTTTTTTTTAATCTTATACGGGAGTCTTCTACGGATGCATGACTGTCAACATATATGCTGCACGGTTAACGCTATGAACTCTTAAATGTGTTCATAATGTAACTAACTCTACATCATAGGTCGAATAATCCCTTTCGTTCCTTCTCAGCTTCCTTTAAACATAAGCTATTACTTTTTCTGGTCTTTCTGCCTCCTTGTTGTGTGCCTACTTAGCTTACCGTAGTTCCCACGCATGCCGGAATTTCGTGCAACTCATATGATCTCCAATACTACTTTTGGTTTCATTTCTCGCTCATTAGCTTCGATATGTGTGCATACAATGTTGTTGTGAGGCTGTTGTTACAAGACCATTTCCTCTTTCGGTCACTGTGCTTAGGTGCAACCTTCTTCCTTATTTTCGTAGCTAGTCTTCCATTGTAATACTCAGGGAGGACCCTCTGACTCTTGTAAAGCTGTGAGCTTATTACGGATCTTTTGATGTCCTTCATTGCCTATAATTATCCGTAGTTACTTACCTTCATGCCCTTGTGCTTGTAGGGTTGCTTTTGAACTGATACTTTGATTGTCTTCCCAGTGGCACTCTATTTTATTCCCGTAATACTCATACGATACCTTTAACTACCCCAACTCCTATCTGAATATTTATAAAGTAATACAATGAATTGCGAGGCTGAATTCATTATATTGGGTTTTACTATGTTTATCTTGCACGATCTGCTGACCCCTTTGTAACTTCCGGTCTAGCCATAACTAGTCTCTTCATGAATCAACTACCAACTACTTGTTTGTAACTTACTATGTTTGTCTTAACTTACCTTTCACAACGACTCCTTATTTATCAATAACATCTCGGGCAGGAACCCTTACTCTCTTTCCTTGACTTCGTGCTTGCATAATGTTCTGGAATCATAGCATACCAGTAGGACCTGAATAAGTGCAATCTCATACCTTTCTCATTTTTCTCGCATTCTTCATTTATCATTCCATAATTACTAGAACTACTTAATTCTGACTTAATGCCATACCAGTCAATATTCACCCCTTTAGGGGAGTACTAAGATTTAGCACTATGACGATCTACCTGTAGATGTTTTAACTTTTCATCTTTGGCGTCTGTTCACATCATCGTTGACCTATACGCGCCTTGCGGTAATCCTTCTGTACCAAGGATAACAAAATTCCTTACTAGCGAGGGTGACACTTAGTATAACTGGCACATACAATCCCTTAAGCTTAAATTTGCTCACATTGCTTGTTTTAGGGAAGCGTCTTTCTGAATGACCTTCTCTGAATTTCTTATGAATCTTCTTCTGTTGTCCATTTTATTATCGCTAGAACGCAATCTGAAATTCTCATGATGCCAACCATTACCAAATCACTCAATCCTTAATTCATGTTTAGTTTACCTTGTTCACCAGTCCATACTGATTTCTATTACTCTGGGGTCTAACTTTTCCTTCTGGTAGTCGCGTTGGAGTCATGAACTTATTCCTCGAAATGAAGACATGACTGTATGGCCTATATTCTTTTGTTATCCCAAGGTCTATCACCTCTCGTTTCTTCCTTCACTTGACTATATATTCTATAATATTGTCATCTTTTGATCTACCGTTGTCATCCATGTATCATATCTTACTCATAATGCTTCATTAACTCTTTCTTATTTCCCGCTGACATTTATGCATGTCACTTTATTCTGAAAACTCGAACAAGTCATTTTTTTGCTTTTATCTCCCCTTTTGCTCCATCCAGTGGCTCTTCGGGTTGCTTAACGTTCTCGCTCTACTAGGGACACGAGCTACACTAAGGTAATATGATCACGCTCAACTATGTCTTATAGAAAGACTAAACGGGTGCTGCAAATATAATCTGGGGT